>OU426865.1:4018652-4033652 GCA_911387685.1 Dolichovespula media
AATCGTTGAGGAAGAAACGAGAAGTGCAAACGAACAAACGAAAAATAGAGACGAGCGAAGCGCGTTGAAACAAAAACGAAAAAAAAAGAATATTATAAAGAATAATAAGAATAAAAA
Source organism: Dolichovespula media (assembly GCA_911387685.1). Lineage (NCBI taxonomy): Eukaryota > Metazoa > Arthropoda > Insecta > Hymenoptera > Vespidae > Dolichovespula > Dolichovespula media. The sequence goes on from OU426865.1 coordinate 4,018,770, forward strand.
AAGAATAAATAAATGAATTGATTTCGTTCGATTTAAGGAAAGAAATGGATGCGTGACAGGAAGTTGATCACCCCAGCCTTTCATTTTAACATATTGGAACAGTACGCCATTGTGATGTCAGAGAAGGCAGACATTTTTGTGAGGTGCCTCGAAAAGCAGATAAAGAAAAATCCAAAGGAATCGATCGACATATTTCCATACGCCAATCGATGCGCATTGGACGTGATATGTGGTATAATTCTATTGCGACGTCCATGCTTTTTTCCCCCTCCCTTTCTTCTCTCCCGCCCCCCCTCTCTTTTTTTTCATTCATCTTTCCGAGCCGAGCGACGTTTCAAAAATTAAATTCGAGTTTCTTTTTTCGTCCTTCGTCCCTTTTCTATTCTTTTCTTTCTTTCTTTCTTTTTTTTTCCTTTGTTTTATTTTATTTTATTTTTTTTTATCTAATCAAATCCTTCGAACAACACATATACATATACATATTCATATATATATATATATATATATATATATATATATATATATTGTTTTATTAGAACGCACAATTTAATTTATCTAATCATCGTAATGATGCATTTAACAAAGTTATTGTCAATTTAAAATTATTTCACCAAGTTCGTATTAAAATTTATCTTTAGACTTTGTCCATTCGGTTTTATTTATTTCAGAGACTGCAATGGGAGTGAATATAAATATGCAAGAAGATACGGAGAATGAATACGGCAAGGCCGTTCATAGGTGAGCACAGAACAATTATGTTATCGTTTGATTCTATATACACGGTGTACGTTAAATATAAATGTAACATTGTGGTGGTAAAAGAAAAGAAGGAAAACAAGAAAAAAAAAAAAAATAAAAAGAAAAGAAAAATGAACGAACGGTCCGATATTTTAACGGGCGATGTGGCGTTCGCTTTGTACGAATAAAAAATTCATTCATTTCGAAAATACAGAAATAAAAACAAAAATACAAAAGAAAAAATAAATAACAAAAATATTGACAATGTAATATTGGAATAATATAAATAAATATACATATATATATACATTCGATATGTTGCCAAGGGACTAATTTGAGATCTTTTTTTTTACCACTCCGTATATATATTATATTATTATAAAAAAAAAAAAAAAATATATATATATATATATATATATATATATATATATAGACATAGATATAGATATTATCGATTTACTTATTAAATTGAATTAATAAATGGATAAAAATATTTTAAGCTTCACCGAATTACTTATGTATCGTATATTTCGTCCCTGGCTAGCCTGGGATTGGTTATTTGCATTGACGAAAGTGGGAAAGGAGTATTATTCCACCATAAATGTTATGCACACGTTTACAAGAGAGGTAAATTAATATGACGACTTGACGATCATTGATTTTATTATATTTACTGTGTGTGTGTGTGTGTGTGTGTGTGTGTACATTTAATCGTTATTTGATGAGAGAGAGAGAGAGAGAGAGAGAGAGAAATTATTCTTTGTAATTTTGTTTGTTTGTTTGTTTCGTTTCGTTTCAGGTGATCAAAAAGAAGAAAATGGCGAGAGAATTAAAATGCAATACAGACGATAAAACGTCTCTGGCGTTTGACGAGATTGGTATGATTGTTTTCTAATTAACGATTATATATCCATTAATATTTAATATTATTATTATTATTATTATTATTATTTTGATATATTATTTTGATCGAATGAAAATATTTCAAAAAAAAAAGAAAAAGAAAAAAAAATTAGTTACGCGTGGACTTTTCTTTTCTTTTTTATTTATTTATTTTTTTTCTATTTTTTTCAATGTACCTTAAGAGCCTTTCGATTATTTTCTTTCCATTTGATGATCGAATGATTTTGATCATTTTCGTTAGATCTTTTGACAACCCCCTCCCCCCGAGATTATGTCATTGGGATCGCCGCGAACGATTGTTTTAATTTGTTTCGATCGGAAAATTCGATCGTTTTTATTTTTTATTTATTTATTTATTTTCTTTTTTGATTAAATTAAATAAATCGCGCGCGTAAAAAAAAATCGTTGTCGCGAGACTTGTACCTTTCTTTTTCGTGTTTGTTTTTTCTTTTCTGGACCGTTTAGGTGCATGTAATATATATATGCATATATGTTACTATTGACAATTTTTTTTGTATGTTTTTAATGACAATTTTTTTTGTATGTTATTTTTCGATCGTAGGTAAACCAACGAGAAAAGCTTTTCTAGATCTCTTGTTAGATGCAAGAGAAAGCGATGGAAATCATATGACTGATGAGGAATTAAGGGAACAAGTGGATACCGTTATGTTTGCCGTAAGTTATACGTCAGAGTCTTTTGTATTTATATAGGGTGTAAAAAAAAAGAGGGAGAGAAAGAAAAGAAATCCTTATTTATTCGAATTCTAAGAGAGCATATTTCGTGAGAGAAAGATAGAGCGTATTGAAAATTGCATTGAAAAGAAAAAAAAACAGAGCCCAAAAAGAATGATCGAGAAGAGCTTGAAATTTCAAAAATACGTCCATCCATAGAAAATTTTTGGATCCCCGTAAGATGTATCCTCTCCCCCCTCCCATCCAATCCCTTAAGCTCCATTTAAAACGTATCTTTTGAAACAAGCTATGATTTGAATTTTTTCTTTTTTTTTTTTTTTTTTTTAACGAGCTATAATATGAATTTTTTTTTTTTTAAACGAGCTATAACATGAAATTCTTTTTTCTTTTAACTGAGCTGAACGATTTCAAATTGTACACCCTACATATATTATGCACTTGCACTTATTGTTGGTCATACACATATATAAATATATATATATATATATATATATATATATATATATATAAATAAAATAAAAATAAATAAAGCACATTTGTACACGTATTGTTATATATTTTCCAAAAGGGACACGATACAACGGCGGCTGCCATAAGTTGGACCCTTTTCTGTTTGGGCAACAACGAGGACATACAGGATAGGGTACACGAGGAGCTCGATTATATTTTTGGCGATTCGAACGAATCGGCGACGACGAAGGAGTTATCCCAATTGAAATATCTTGACAGGGTGACTAAGGAGGCACTTAGATTGTATCCCAGTGCACCTGGATTTTTACGAAAGCTTTCGGAGGACGTTAAGATAGGTTAGATCGATCGTTGTAAAATTCATCGGGTTGTAAATCTTTTTCTCTGTCATTTTTTTTTTTTACTTTTCTTCTTTTTTTCCTTCGACCCCTCGCAAAATTTGTTGTGATCGTTGAGCAAAACTCATGTACAACACATTCTCGAGATCCCTTAGAGAGATTCATTTGTTCGTATCGACGTTATACAAATTATACATAAAAATGTTATATTTTATATTTTCTTTTCTATTTATTTATCTTTCGGTTTTCTTTTCTTCTTTTCTTTTTCAGACGATTACATCATTCCGAAAGGTTGCGTCGTTGCTTTGAGCTCGTTCGGTACGCACCGGCATCCGGACATATGGCCGAATCCGGAAAAATTCAATCCCGACAGATTTCTACCTGAAAATTCTAAGAGCAGGCATCCGTATTCGTTCATACCGTTTAGCGCAGGACCGAGAAATTGTCTTGGACAGAAGTACGCACAATTGGAGGAGAAATTCGTTCTAACCGCGATCTTACGCAAATGGAAAGTGAAAAGCGTTCAGAAGGAGGACAACATTAAGTTTTACGGTGCTCTCATTTTGAGACCGTCCGAGGGGATATATCTTCACTTTATACCGAAGAAATAATTTTTACATCGAGCGATACGTTAATATATAGAGGATTTCGTTATTCAAAATTCACGTTCTTATATTAGAGTGAAAAAGGTTGAAAAAAAAAAAAAAACGTTTGCAAATCAAATTCTTATTCATTTTTGCGAATCAGGTATTTTCGTACAGATTAATTTATTTCGTACAATTTGATTCCTTTCTTAAGTATTTTTTTTTTTTTTTTTTTTTTAAGTACTACTACAATCGGACTTTGAAAATTTGTTGCGATAATAAATCGTGGAAAGGAAAAACAAAAAGGAAAGAAAAACAACGACTGAACTTGGTTCTGACGAGGTTGGGGTATTTACGATGCTGAAAATAATTAATAATAATTAATTGTAAAATCAAACGAAATACGAACTCTTTGTAGATTTTCACTTGGAGCGTTGATCATTGATCTTCGGATAATTTTGATAAGTTATTTACCTTGAAATATTAATTCTTAGTGCATTGTGTTTCTTTTTTCTTTTCCATTCCTTTTCATTTCAGAAATTGGAAAAAAACGGGCGGAACTTATTTTTCTTTTTCTTTTGTTTTTTTGCAAAATGTTGAATTTGATTTGTAAACGCGTGTGAACGTGATTTGCAAAAATGTGAATTCGTAGTACAAAACCTATTTTTACATCATTCCATGAATTTATTTTATTTTAATGTTACATCTAGGGATATACGCGAGGAATATACGTTTATTTGTTTCTCTTTTATTTATTTAACATTAATTCGCATGAGTTAGACAATTATACATCCTACTATAATAATCAAATGTTCAATTAAATACGATAATCAATAAAATTCCATGTCAATATTTATTTGATATCATTGGATATGTATCATCAAAGAATTAAATTCAATTGTATCATAGAATAATTGGGTGTTCTAGAAAATAAGAATTTAAAACCTATAATACAATTTGAACAGTAATATATACACATTTATATATATGTATATAGACGTTAAAAACAAAGATGTATGTATCTGACCTTTGAATTTTTCATTATGACCAAATATTATAATCTACTGATGGTAACTTACCGACGATATCTTCTACAAACATGAAAAATGGTTTCTGATGTGGAAATATCTCCGGTCGATAAAACAGTTTTGTAACAAAAACGTTATATACTTTATATATATATATATATTATCATATATATATATTATTATAAATATATATATCATATATATATATATATTTTTGTATATATATATATATATATAGATTATGTATATATATTTTTTTAATATATAATTGAAATGGAAAAAAAATTTGTAATAATAAAAAAATATCGTCACCTTCGTTATCGTCATAAACGGATGTTGTGAGATGCAATTGCAAAAGCTATAGAAAAAAAGATTGAATGATCGTAACTCTACGTATGTATCACGGGTGAACGTAAATCAACGAGTCGATTACGAATCTAGATTCTCTTTTATGTATGATCAACACGCGAGACGACGCCATATTGACTGAGTGTTGACTGATGCCGTGCAGGTGTTTACGCGGTAGTTGATAAAATTTTTAAGAAAAAGAAAGAAAAAAAAGTAAAAAAGAAAGGAAGGGAAGGAAAAAAGAATTAGAACTAATCAGTTGTTTCTCTATTCGGGCATTAATACCTTGGATATTCTATTGTGTTATTGTTCTATTAGATTTATCGATATAATGAGCGGTAGTGACGGAAAGGATGATCAGTGTGAGAGAGCAAAGGAAGGAAACGTCGTCTTGATGGGTGAAGAAACATTGACAAAGAATTGTACGCACAACGATCCCCAATGTTGTTTTAATGTTGATTTCATGCGATTGGGGCTCGATATAGTTGGTGACATAGAGGATACCGTTATGTCTACCGATATTACGGACTACGTTCCTCTCACGGTACGTTTCCCAAAATAGGGGAGAACATTATGGATCGTGTTTAAATAGGCATTTAGTTATAATTATTTAACGTTAACGTTTCCAGAGTATGGCTATAAATGATAGTGAGGTTGATACCTCGGACAGTGAAACAATATATTCCGAAGGTATGAAATGTTCGATCGTACCCACAAGTCCGGAGGTATCGTCCCATAATCTTTCTACGAAATCAATATCGATTCACAGTCCTTCGAGAAGAGGCAGGGAGTCGTGTTCGTGCGATGTTTATAAAGCTAACAGGTAATGAGCGGACGAAGATAGTTAAGACTAAAACCAAGACGTTATGACTATTTGTTTATTCCGTTACAAAAAAAATGATCCATCCTAAATAAGCGCATTTTCAATGAGTACAGAGACATATTCCGTGAGGAGCTCCAAGCTGCCATGAAATTTCAAAATCTTTGGTCTAATTTGAGGAAGCAAATACGGGCGGTCTTTAAAACCGCTTTGGAGGTTTCTGGCTCGCCCGATGCTTTACAATCCCAACAAGATATATTTCCTTTGATTGATATGCAAGATACGGTAACTCAGTGAGTATCCAATATTATTTAATTTGTTTGTAAGGTCGTAAAGTAATTATGGAAACTGTTGAAACAATATTTATACCTTTATTATAGACTATGCAAAAGGGATCCTTATCAATTATTTATGAGGTTAGTAGGTCAGGCGCAACAATTTGTTGTAGAAGTTAAAGTTCGCCTATTGGCACTTTTAGATGACCGTAGTGTGAATAATTTAGCAGAAATCTTTCTCGCCGGTTGGTATTAATTCTAATGTAATAAATTTGGTGAATTTTTCGATATCGACGATTGTTATTTCATACAAAAATATTGTATCCTTTTATCTAGGGCTTTTGGATGACTATGATGCGTTAATATCAACAGCTTTTAAAATTTCTATAATAGTTAAACCTTTAAAGAAACATTTGTGTAAATTTAATTTAACGTGGGATTGTTTTATTAAGAAGTTGTATCAAATTTATGTCTACAACAATCCATTGGTACAAAATAATTTGCCTCCTTTTCTTGTACAGGTAATGAATGGATAAATTAAACTATACCTTACATACAGATTAATTATATATGAATTATCAATGTAAATTTGAAGGGATTAAAAGTTCATTATATTAATTCAATTAAATTCGCAGTTAAGGAAAGTTTTGCTACTGAAAGGTTTGGAATATCAGGAGCTAATTCGTAGATATCTGTCATTCGATGACGAAATGATAACAATTCGTAGCCTGTGGCCAGAGATAGAGCCATGGATGGTTAAATATAAGTATGTAATGTATTAAACAAAACCTTTGGAAAATAATTTATATCGCAAAAGAAAGAGAAATATTTTTTTTTTTCTTTTTTTTTTTTTTTTTTTTAATTAAATCTCGAATATAAATTGTAGTGCAGAACAAGCAGTACAAATGACACAACTCAGGCACATTAGAGAGGGTTGGGGATTATTTACAACCATTAGAAAGATCATGGAGATAAGAAAACTGATGAAATTATCGGATGGCGGAAGGTACGGATGACAATTGTTTTACATTTTGTTTCTTTTATTATTATTATTATTATTATTATTATTTATTTATTTATTTTTTTTATTTAATACCTGCTCAAACCCCTTACAATTTCGCTCTTTCACTTTTAGCGAATTACAAGAGATAGACGGGCAATTGACTGCCCTTATCGAACAAGCGAAGCTTGGCGCATCTAGTGCGGATGGTAGATCCTCAAGTCCTACTCCAGATTTTAGCTTAGATTCACTTAATATATCTCAATGTCTTGAAGTAGTTCAAATTTTATTGGATGACTGGAATAAAGCTCGTCATCAGAAATTAGTTGACATAGCGAGGGAACTTACTGTCAGGCATATGGTAGCTAACGATAATGATTCTGACTCTTTGACTTATGCGCACACGTCGGATCATTTAGAACAATTTGCGATTAGAAGGATCAGGTATGTGGAAATAATTTTCATTGGAAATACAATCGCATATTAAGCATTCATTAATAAATATTTTCTACAATAGGAGTGACGGAAAAGATATGTCTATAGAAGATTGTATCGTGGAAGAGGTAAACGATTGTGATTGTCAAGAATGTACAAAGCCTTTAACATCACCGGTGGTAGGTATAATATATCTTCGTAATCGTGATAATAAGAAAAAAAAGAAAAAAATATTATCGCATGCTTTAATATAATTCGTTTTGACACGAAATGAAAATTTTTTCTTTCTTTCTTCTTCTTCTTTTTTTTTTTTTTTCTTTTGTAGAGCGGGAACGGTCGCATTGGAAATATCGAATTACCAACGGACAATGTAAATTTCTTTCCCATAATCGCCAATGGATTAATGAGTAAGTGAATTTTATCCTATTATCATTCGTATGATAATTCTTTATATGGATAAAATATTCTTTATATGGATAAAATATATTACGTCCGATGGCTTTTGTTGATCGTTACAGAACACATCATTAACTTTACCGCTACCAATAGCAGTAATACCGAAATTCAATTAAAAAAATTGTTTAAAGAGATGAAAGATACGATAAGTTTTAAGGAGGAAAAGGATATTATTTTGAAGAACATAGACGACAATATTGATAGGCAGCAGCCCTCGTCGTCGTCGTCGTCGTTGTCGTTTATACAGCAACCATGTCATTGCGTGTATATACACGCGAGGGAAATAGCCGAAAGGAAGAAGGGAATCATAGAAGAACATCCATGTCCTTGTCTTTTAAACTCTAAAAGCAAATGGGACATTTGTCCCTGTTTAACTAAGAGTCAGTATTATTTATTCTATACGACAAGTAGATATCAATGATTATTATCCTTTGTTTTATCGATCGTTTGAATTTTTGCACAGTATTAGAGGAACCAACGGTAATCAATAATACTCATCTCGAGGAGATATCATCGAGTTCGGTTGCCGTTAATTGTAATCAAGAGTTAAATAAATCATCAACCGTTAAAATGGGATCGATGCAATCAACGCAAACACAAACAACGAGGCATTCCACGACTCAGACACATAATTCAAGTCATAATCGTATTACGTTACCGAGTAAGCCGAAATATATCGTAGTACCTATTTATAAAGGATATATTTGTTGTCGTCGGAAGGTTCACAAGGATGTGTATATATATATATATATATATATATATATATATTTATTTTTTTTTTGTTGTTACGAAAAGGTACAACAACCACCACCATCACCACCACCACTACCACCACCGCTGCCGCTGCCGCTGCCGCTGCTGCTGCTCATCCGTATACTCATAGAACTGTTACGGATGTGACAAAAAGTACAACGGTGCCTACGCACAAACTCCATACTCACAACAATCACGGCTCGCACGCTTGTCATAAACAAACAAACGTCGAACACATCAAGAGGGTATCGTGTAATGATTGTTAGTACGAATAAATAAATAACTTTTTTTTTCTCCCCCTCCCCCCCACCCCGTGACAATATCCGTTATATCTTTTCTTTTCTTGGGGAGGGGGGCGGGGGTGGGGGGAGATTGTAATAGTAACGTTTGTTACAATTCGTTTATTACAGTAAGCTCTGGGGACGGAGATTGTTCCGATTCTGCAAGCAGCCAGGAGGATTCTTGTTCGACCAGTAGCTCGGCTCAAAGAGATTCCAGTAGACATTGCGATTGCTGTTACTGCGAGGTTTTCGGTCACGGAGTTGTAAGTTTGAATAACGCTCGTTAATGATTCAATAATAATATCCGTAACATTGATTTAAATTTAAAATGCGATTGGTTGGATAATTGTAAGACGACGATTGGAAACGGGCCTATTTTGGAATGATAATCCTTTTATTTCTTTTTTTTTTTTATTATTTTTCTTTTATTTTTATTTTTACTTTAGGCAAGCGTAACGCCGGTCAGTAGAAATTACAACGAGATGAGAGAAAGGTTGAGGCAAATATTGACGAAGAAAAAAGCTAAAAAATGTAAGGCCACATATAGTACGGCGAAGAGTTTGGTCGACGTGTCGATGCCGATATCAAGCCTAAGTCAGGAATCAAAATCTATGATGAACAATTTGGCGTTGAGATCGAATACACCAGTTACGACGGCATTAACGGAAGATCCTAGGGATCAAAGAAATTTGGAAGAATTGTTGGACTTCATCGAGGGTAATCAGAATGGCAAAAAGGATAACAACAAGAAGGCCGAGAAGAAGGCAAGGCAGAAGCAACGCAAGGTTAGTTTAAAAAAAGAAAAAAAAACGTTACGTCGAACCGGTGTGTTAAACTTTCGTTTTTTCTTTTCTTTTTTTTTTTTTTCCTTTTCAAAACGAAAAAGAATAAAAAAAGAAAAGAAAAGAAAAGGAGAACGAAAGAGCAGCGAACTAACCTGTTCTTTCTTCTTCTTTTTTTTTTTGTTTGTTTTGTTTTTTCTCGTTTTTCAATTCGCACTTCAATATATATCCCCCCCATTAGCTGCAAGAGAAAATGAAAAAGGACAGGCAGGAGGCGGAGAAGCAGAAATTAATCGAATTGCAGAGGAAGACGCCGGAGGTTACGATAACCGTTGTCGATTCACAAAAACCGGCCAATCAAAGATACTTACCACAGTGCAATCTTCCTGAGGTCTCGATATTACCGACCACGGGTCCAAACGCGTCCACGAACGGGAAGCAGCAGCGTGCGACGAGCAAGAAGAGAGTAGACAGACAAGAAACTACGCCGAGTGCCAATGGAAACAATAATTCTGGTAACGGCAAGGCCAAGATAGGATCCACGGGAACGGTTAATTTGAAGATGAAGAGTATAACGGGCGCGGATAAGTTCGAACGAACGTCTAACGTTAATCAAACGGCCAGTAGTAGTAGTAGTAGTAGTAGTAGGACCGATCTGAAAAATGATAGACTTGATTTCGTTAACGACAAAGCTTTTAAAGGTACGACGAACGTTAACGTGACAAAGGACAATGCCAGTAACATTGCGGAGAAATTGGCAGCTATGGAATTGACGGACAGACAATTGACCAAGAAGGAGAGGAAAAAATTGAGAAGAGAAATGAGAAAGCGCGAGGAGGCCAAGAACAATGCCACCACCAACGCCGCCGCCTCCAACACCGTGGATCCGATCGTTAAACAAACGGAAAGTCAACCGCAAATCGTTACGATCAAAAGAATAATGGAATCCAATAGTACGGAACCTACGGTCACTATAACATTAAAGGGACAAACTCCTGCGGAGGATAAGGTTTTATTTACTTTGGTTAATGGACAAACGAAGGAATTAACTTCGAATAAAATCGAACAGGAACAAAATTTATGTAACAGTAGCAACAACAGCAACAATCATAACGGCAACAACAGTAACAATAAAAAGAAGAAAACTAACAAAGCGTCCACGAATAACGAGAATTTGCAGAGTAATAATAAGTCGCAGCAAGGCGGTAGTACAAAACAACAACAACAACAGCAACAGCAACAAGTTAAAACGTGCGATACGAAGCATACGGCAAAGTATCAAACGAACAACGAAAAGTCAAAAGTCGTGAAGCAAACCGACGAACGTAAAACGCAACAACAGCACGGTGTTGCGGACGTTAAAACTAGTAAGTCTAAGAAAGAAAAGAGAAATTCTGAAACCAAAGAGAACGTCTCGCAACAACAGCAACAACAACAAATACAACAACAACAAAATTCAACGAGTAAGAGCAAAAATTCTCAACAGAATGCTCAGTGCAAGAAAACCAAAAGATTCGTCAATAATGTTACGCAAGCCATGGATCTGACCAAGTTGAACTTGATGTTCGAATCCGTTGGGAAGACGAAGAATCAACAGGAGAGAGTTAACGAGATTATGAGTAGTAGTAACAATAAACATAAGAAACTTGTAAATATAACTAATATGAGTAAAGGTACGAAAAGCGATACGCAAAAGTTGCAATTAAAGGGAAACAACAACAATGGCATTAAACAGGCAACGTTTTTCTCGAGCATACCTTCTACGTCGGACGACGTTATAAATTCATCGTTGAGCTCCCAATTCAGGGACATCAGTTTGAACGCCAAAATCAATATCGAAAATCTTAAATTGCCACCGGGTATAACGATAACCAAGGTCGACGTACCGGTTAAACCGCTTCCGATTAAATCATCACCGATGCCCAAGACGGTTAATCCTCCAAAGCAAACTACGATAATAGCGGCTCCTATGAGCGGCGTACAATCTAGTTATGCCAGTCCGCAAGCGGGCGGCAACGTCATAGTAGTCGATACCGGGAAGCTCAAGCAGGATCTATTACCAAAGCCGAGTGATATAGGTAAGCGAGATATAAACGTTCTTGATATTATTGAATATTAAAGCTAACCCTTTCGTTACGAGCGCCGGATATAGACGGCATCCACGCGATGAACCGTGCGTACGAGCGCCGGATATAGACGGCATCCACGCGATGACCCGTGTTTTCGAGCGCCGGCTATAGACGGCGTCCAGCCTGATGACCTGTGTTTTCGAGCGCCGGCTATAGACGGCATCCACGCCATGACCTGTGCGTACGAGCGTCGGATATAGACGGCATCCACGCCATGACCTGTGTTTTCGAGCGCCGGCTATAGCCGGCGTCCAGCGTGATGACCTGTGCGTACGAGCGCTGGATATAGACGGCATCCACGCCATGACCTGTGCGTACGAGCGCCGGCTATAACCGGCGTCCAGCTTGATACCGCCCCAAATATGTCGTTATGTAACACTTAAAGAAGAGTACGATCTGGAAAATGATAAGGTAGGGTTGAAAGACGTAAGTCCGAACATCAGTTTACCGACGCGCAATATGCACACTTTACGGCGCAGTGCCGTCACTTTAGCGGAGCGCATTGCCGTAACGAAAGGGTTATATTATGATAAATAGAATAAAATAAAATAGAAAGGGTTAATATATTACATATTATAATAAATAGAACGGTAACGTCGATCGTTAATATCTTTTTCTATTTTTCTCTCTTTTTCTTCTTCTTCTCCTTCTCCGTTCGTCTTTTTTCCAGAATTGTCGAGAGACGTACGGCCTCCCCCGGGTCAGGCAATAACGGGTAAGAAAAAGAAGAAGAAAAATAAGAGTTCGAACGGGGCGGCGGTTACTGGTACTACTACCGCTAGCACCACTACCACCACTACCACCACCAACACCACCATCACCACCACCACCACCACCACCACTACCACCACCACCACCACCACCACCATCGCTGCCGCCGCCGAGGCGTTGTTACAAAGTGCAATTAAGAATTCCGATTGTTCGATGATCAACGATAGCAACATCGGCGAGGAATCATCCGCAAGGATATTGCACAATCCAAACACGAATATGGTTACCATTAGGAATCCAGCGTTTGGACCGATGAAGGTACCGCCTACCCAACAGGCTGCTATAATAAAGGTTTCGGAGAACGGTATGGTCACGATAAGGAGCCCGGCTCTACAACAGGCGATTAATGCCGGCTTGGCGTCACCCACGAAGCCAGATTATATCGTCAAAGGTGATCTATCTTCGAATACAGCACAGTTGGATAAAGTTAACATAAATGTTAAGCGTACAAAAAACGATATGATACCCAGTAGTTTAGCCGAGCTACGTACAAGATTGACGCCCGATTCCAACGTTAACGGCGTTTTGCCCGGGCTAGCCGCTGCTAACATACAAATTAGCAATGTCGCAAAGGGTCAGACTATGATACCCGAGAATGGCATCAACCTTAAAGGTACTAGCGTAACACTGACCAAAGTTAGAACGACAGATACTAATATGGACGAGGTGGTACATCGTAATCATCATACTGCGAAGGCTGCGGTGAGAGAGGCCATTAACGCTTCTTTAACGGCCGCCAACAGCAGCGCTACCGGCAAGGGCAAGAAAAAGAAAAAGCGCGGAAACTGTGCGAGGCAGTGCGGAGATGACTGGAACCTCGTTGGTGAGAAACAACAATAATCAGACTTTAACATGTAAATTTGTGCTTCTTTCATTTTTTTGTTCCTTTAATATATATATATATATAAAATCGCTTTTATACGCCGGGATGCCGTTTCGCGCCCGGTTTGGAGAGACAACAACAATACAAAAATAAATAAATTAATTAATTAATTAATAACAATAATATAATAAACAAAACGAACGAACAAACGAAAAACAAAGAGGATTGATGAAAAAGAAAAGATACGTTTATTAAACAAACAAAGAAATAAATAAATAATTGTAATGATAATGACGATGATCAAAATAATAATAATAGTGACAGAGAAAAGAAAGGAAAAAAGACAAAGAAAGAAAGAAAGAAAGAAAGAAAGAAAGAAAGAAAGAAAGATCGAAATAAAGAAAGGAAGGAAGAAGGAAGGAAAGAAGGAAGGATGGAACTTCCGAAGGAAGGAAGGATGGATGGAAGGAAATAAGTGAATGAATAGAGATCAATGAAATATAACAAAATAAAATAAAGAAAAGGAGAAAGAAACAAAATATATATATATATACACACACACATATATACATACGTGTGTATGTGTGTATATATATAAATTTAAAAAAAAAAATAGCATTGATTCCGTCTCCGGACGTTGGTTCAGATTTAGCGCACTGACGACGGTTTTTCTTTCGTTTCGTTTCGTCAGGAGGGGGCACTGTACCGCGTTAGGATGAGGTCTCGGCTAGGTCGAAAGATTTTTCAGATACCGGATGATACCCTTCGAGATGTCCTCAAATTGGCCTCCACCTAATATCTTGGGGATTGTTCGGAAGACACTATGGCCAGTGAGCACTATCTTTTCTTTATTTTCTTTTCGCATTATTCGTGCGACTCTTTTTAAATATTCCCTACCACTTTTATCTATTTCTTTCCTTTTCTTTTTTCTTTTTTCTTCTTCTTCTTCTTGTTTTTTTTTCTTTTTTCTTTTTATCTTTTTACCTTCTTCTTTTTCCTCTTTTCTTTTCTTTTCTTTTCTTTTCTTTTCGATCGATAATAATAATAATAATAATGATAATAGTAATAATAATAATAATAATAATAATAATAATAATAATAATAAAGACAAAAAAAGAAAGAAAGGAAGAAAAAGAAAAAAGGATAAAAAGGAAAAAAAGAAAAAAAGCTGGGTCTCCTCCACTGTGTAATATTCGGAATGCAAATGCAAATGGATGATATTACATTTATTAGCTCCTCTTTTCAATGTAGGATAGAT
>OU426865.1:4043652-4061152 GCA_911387685.1 Dolichovespula media
TCTCTTTTGTCCAAGATCTAATTATTTCCAAGCGGATATTGTCATTAATTATTCACGGTAGACCGCATGCGTTATTTTTTTTTTCTTTTTTTGCTTTCTTCTTCTTCTTCTTTTTCTTTTTTCCTTTTTTTTTTTTATTTTGTTCTTATTGCACATAAAGAAATGTAAGCATTATTTTCACGTTAGAATTTAAGATGCGTTTCTTCCTCGTCACGAAGCAGAACGATAAGAGGGGAGAAAAAGAAGAGGAAGAGGAAGAAGAAGAAGAAATAGAAGAAGAAGAAGAAGAAGAAGAAGAAATAGAAGAAGAAGAAGACGAACCAAAGAAAAAGAAAAAGAATTGGAAAAAGTAGGTAATTGTCGTTCCATGTACACGGCAAGAAGAATGATGACGACGACAACGACGACGACGACGACGACGACGACGATCATGATCATGATGATGATGATTATGATGATTATGATGATGATGATGATGATGACGACGACGACGACGACGACGATGTTAACATAGCTAATAATAGGCGGTCTATGTCCCCGCATGAATTTAATCCACCGTGGACCGGAAACCGATTCCGAAATACCTATTCCAAGCGGGACTGCGGAAGTATTAAAGGGAACGCTTCTAACTCTCTCTCTCTCTCTCTCTCTCTCTTAACTTGTAACGTGCAAAATATAACGACGAAATTTCCGACACCCACGGGATGTAAGTTATCCCGTGCCAAGCATGCACTACGCTGGGACCATAATCATCGTCAAGATTTCTCGATTTTCGTTGCTCTCACCAAATAGGAGGAAACATTTGAGATTCGTTCATTCATTCTTTCTTTCTTTTTTTTTTTTTTTTTTTTTTTTTATAAAACGAAAATATCGTCCGGGTTTTACCACCCTCAACCCCACCCTCCAGGTTAGGTTCGGTCCGAGCAGGAATTCAATATCCGACGAAATCAAATCGAATTTTGTTTTATTAACTCTTTAATATCAAATCGGCTTATAACGAACAAATTCGTACGTTCGATATTGTTCTCCTTTCTTTTTTTGCTTTTTTCTTTGTTTTTTTTTTTTTTTTTTCATTATTGTTAACAATCTAACCGATTGAATTAAATTAAAATTCGATCGTTCGACGTTATGATTGATGGTTTTGTATTATTATTGTATTATTTATTATTATTATTATTATTATTATTATTATTATTATTATTATTATTATTATTATTATTATTATTGATGCATCGGATTAATCGATTTATGAATGAAATTCAACCGTTCGACGTTATCATCGATATTTTATTAATTATTATTGATAATCCAATGGATCGGATTCAACCGCCTGAGAATCAAATTCAACCGTTCGTCGTTATAATCGACGATGTTTTTTTTTTTTAATTATCATTGATAATCCAATGTATCCGATTAAACCGTTTGAGAATTAAAATTCAATCCTTCGACGATATTATTTATTGATGGTTGTTTTTCTTTTCTTTATTTTTTTTTTTTTCCATTATTATTGACGATCTAACGCATCGAATTTTACGAATCGATCGTCGTTGTTATGGTTCCTTTATTTTTTCTTTTTTTTTTTCTCTTATCCCTTTCGATCACCGATGATCTAATATTTTACCGATCTCTCAATATTTTTCTCGTGCAATTTAATATACGTTCGTACGTAATGTTAACGCGGCCGTAACGTTTACGATATAAATAAAATTTTTAAGAAGATAGGAGATTTGCGGGCATCGTATATTACATTAAACGTACGGATTATTTATCGCCAACATATGCTCGCGAACTCCTTAGAGCATTCTAAGAAAATTTTCTGCGAGTCTCTACGATGTATAAATCATTTTTCTATCTTTGCCGAAAAGGTAGCGGGTTGTCAACTCGCGGGCCGTTAAAAATTTAACTCGACCCGACATATCGGATACATTAGGTTGAGAAACGCTGTATGCTCGTAGAATACGTAAAACAGTATTTTAGATCTAATAGCATGTATCTCATGTTTGTTTGTTTACTTTTTTTCCCAAAAGAATTCTCCGATCAAATTTTTTGTTACTTTTTTTTGTTCACATTTTTTTTTTACAACTACACATACACGAATATATATATATATATATATATATATATTTCTCTTACGAGATCGACAATATCAGATCTAAATATACGAATGTTACTTCACACGAAAACGATTTTACGCGAATACAATCACCTTCTTTTCTCTTTCATTTGGATTGTTAATAAAAATAAATAAATTATCGATTATTGATAAAAAAAGAAAAAAATAAATAAATCCTTGAAGATAGCCGATGATACATCGTCAGATCGTCAAATATTTCGAAATAGTTATCGGGCGTCCATGTCAATGGAGACACGTATCGAGGGATCTCTTCGATAACAACAACAACAACAACAAATAAAAGAAAAAAAGAAAAAAGCTAAAGAATAACCAAAAAAAAATTATGAATAGATAAATAAATAAATAAATAAATAAATAAATTCGAAGTGAGATAGCGTTGAGAGATCAGTCAACGGGGAAAATGACACGTCATTGAAAATAAAATTGTTCTACATGTCAATCGGTTACGATGAACGTCAACAACGAGACCAAGACCCTATCACGCTCGATACTTACGCGGAGGAAATAATAGGTTAGGAACCAATAAAAAAAAGAGACAAAAAATTTATAAAAAAAAAAGAAAGAAAGAAATGTTAAGGTTTTACGATTTTTAAGATCACCATTGTGAGCAATTAATTAAACGAGAATCCCGTGATTTAGTTTGTTACAATGATATTGACGCATTACTAACAGATCCAAAAGAATCGAAAATCATTTTTGCATCGACGACGGGCGAGCGGCAATCGTCGTGGACGACGTTGACGGAAGACATCATCGAAAAAAATATTTTTGTCAGATCGACGGAGGATACGAAGGAAAAGGACGACGGTACGTTTATTTTCTGTTCCTTTTTTTTTATTTTTTTTTTCTTCTTATTGAGTTAATATAAATATCGTGAATACGTAACGCCGTACCATGGCTCTCATTTCTTTCCTCGTTTTTTCTTTTTTTCTTTTTTTCTTTTTTTTAATTTAAATTTGATGAATAGAATAGAATAGGATTTGATAGAATCGAATATGAACAAATAGAACTGATTAGAATCCAATAGGATAGAATAAGAATTGAATAGGACTGAATGGAAACGAATAGGACCGAACGAGATCAAATAAGACCGAATGGAACCGAATAAGGCCGAATAGAATCGAATAGGATCAAATAGGACCGAATAGTACCGAATAGGATCGAATGAGATCAAATGAGAGACCGAATAGGACCGAATAAGGCCGAATAGAATCGAATAGGATCAAATAGGACCGAATAGAACCGAATAGGATCGAATGAGATCAAATGAGAGACCGAATAGGACCGAATAAGGCCGAATTGAATCGAATAAGATCAAATAGGACCGAATAAGGCCGAATAGAACCGAATAAGATCGATTGGGACAAGATAATATATTAGAATAGGATCGAATAGGATCGAATATAATAACAATTAATTCATTGTAATGATTTTCTGAATGATTCATTTATTCTTATCACTTAATGATTATTATTAGTTCTTCGAACGAATTTTTTCTCTAAACTATTCTTACCAATGGCTACACCTATGGCCTTCATTTTTTTTCTTCATCTTATAATATCGATAAGTTCTATCGATGTTCCTCCTCTCCCTCCCACTCCCATCCCCGGATAAAACATATCGACTTATTCCACAGAAAGTCGTTAACATACAATAACGTTCCAGTCAAAATAAAAAAAAGAAAGAAAATGCGATGCTGACATACCCAAAACGAAGTAACAAAACGTAATTATCTTAATCTCAATCGAGATTCGATGAAGTGATCGAAACTAATAAAACAACGTATATAATGATTTCTATACGGTGGTCGACAAAGAAATATTTACGTTTTTATTTGTTCGATTAAACATTTAAGATTTATTATTGTTCATTAAATGGATTAAATCTAAACTCCGCCATTATCAGCGTGTACATACAAGGATCTATCTACATATGTATGTATACATATATATATATATATATATATATATATATATATATATGCATATATGTGTGTACTCGCTCCTGTCGGGGCGAATGGATAAACAATAAAATTAAAACGTCTAGAGAATCGATCCTGTTACGTACACACAGTCTTCAGATAATTTCAATTTATCAACCTGTCCCTTTTATCAAATAGCTCCGGTCTCCTCTACCCTAATGTATCCCACTGTCAGCGTTTCTCAACCTATCATTCGAGGTCAACGCAAACGCTCGACCCAATTAATATATCCCTCCCGTACCTCTGTTGAAAAAAATAAATAAATAAATTCATTCTTTTCGCAATGTATTCCTCGCACAGCGATGAGATTTTATCTTGCGACAAAAATCGAAACGAACGAGATCGATTCTTTTATTATCGAGTGATTGATATTACTCGTCGGAAAGTTCGCGTAGAATTTCGTCGTACCGATAGATTTCGCGAAATAATAATAATAATAATAATAATAATAATAATAATAATAATAATAATAATAATAATATTAACGAGAGTTCCATTGAAAAAATTTTGATATAAATTTTGTCCACATCGTTGGTGTTTGCGCGATTACGAAACGACGCGAATTTGTGATTGGTTCGCCCAAACGGTGGGACGGATAGGAGGGTGGCTCGGAGGGTTAGAGGGTAGAAGAAGAAGGGGGGAAAAAAAAGCAAAAAGGTTGAGAGACACTGTTCGACGTTGGCCTGCATTTGCTTATGATACGTGGGTTATAATGCTTTGTAAATCCAATTGGACGGAACGGTACGTACATGTGTAATCAACTTTCACGTTGAAAATCTTAACACCTGATCTTAATAGAATGGCGTGTATGACTTTTTTTTGGTTCCACATCCTCGTATCATCGTCCCGTATCGTTGTCGTCGGTTATCATCGTTGTCGTTCCGTGTGTACGTATTTAAAAAGAAAAAAGAAAGAATGTACGGATACGATCTCTGTTATCAGGAGTATTGGACAACGGCAATAATAACGTTGATAGAATACCGCGAAGATAAGTAACATGCACCCATTCAATGTTACGCAATTAATATTATATTGTCCCTTTGTGGAAACCAAAAAGAAAAAAATAAAATAAAATAAAATAGAACAAACAAAAAAAAGCAAAACGATCATTCCGATCATTTCGATCGGATCATTCTGATTTGTACGTATTTTGTACTCTCTCTCTCTCTCTTTTTTTCTCTTATTCCTTTCGTTTCACAAATATGATAAATAATATATTATAATAATATATATATATATATATATATATATATATTGATAAATAAATATTTAAAATAAAATACTCATATATTGAGATAAAATTTAAAGATAAAAAATTATACACTAAATGTTAAGGTAAATATTGAAATACTGCAATTATTTAAATGAGATATTTATAAATATTTAAAAAATATATATATAAAAAAATATATATAATATATAAAAAAATATATATAATATATAAAATATATATATATATATATATATATATATATATATATATATATATATATATATATATATATATATATAATATATTACAGATTCTATATAATCTAAATATATATAAAATAATCTAAATATATTTAAATATATATAAAATATATATATATATATAATATATATAAAATATTACAGATTCTCGCTCGTCGTCGGAAGACATATGTAGAATATGTCACATGGGCGATGGCACTTTGTTACGGACGAATAAAAATCAATCGATGTGTCATACAGAGGACAAACAAAATCGAATGCCAACGTTCTCATCCTTCTCCTATCTTGGTCCCCTTATCTCCGCCTGCAAGTAAAACCACCTTTTGCCAGAGATCCTTTCGTTGTAATTTTATTTCTTTTTTTTCTCTCTCTCTCTTTTTTTTTAATGTTTTTGTATATTCCTTTCTTTTATTTTTTCATTTCTTTCCTTCTTTATTTTCATCTATCCCCTTTTAAAACCCACCATCGTCACTAAACATCTATCACCATTAAACTCTTCTTCGTCTTCCTCGGCTTATCTCGTAAGAAAAAAAAAAACAAAAAGAAAGAAAAGAAAAGAAAATAGAATAGGAAAAAAAAAATAAAAGAAAGAAAGATAAATAAAAGATCTCAATCGAAGAAGCATTACATCGAAGAACCACACCTAATGTCATTTTGAATTCTTTGAAAGAAAAGGAAGAATTTTTTATTTAGTTTATTTATTTATTTATTTATTTATTATACATGGTGTTTAAAAAAAAACAGAAAGCAAATATTTAGGCGGCCTCCTTTTGCTAAAACATCCTGTGTATATGTATATATATATATATATATATATATAAATGGTAGTATATATTTATAAATTTACATTTTGTATAATTATATATTTTTATTTCTTTATTTATTTATTAATTTATTTACTTTTTTTTTTGTCTCGAAAAACAATTCGAAACACTCGACTCGTAATAACGAGTCGGATAATTTTATCCAAATCCTCGAATATTCATCATCGAAGATTATTGTTCCACGAATCGTTTTATTTTTTTTTCTTTTTTCTTTTTTTTTTAACGTCGCACGTAACACGTCAGTCGTACGGTTTAATATTTCGTTAAAATTTTTTTTTTTTCGTTCAGTTTTCCCATTCTTTTTTTTTTAAATCTGAGCAATTTGTGCATTAAACTTTTTTATATTAAACAAGAAAAAAAAGATATTCGAGCAACTTGGGTATTAAATTGTTTTATATTGAACAAAGAAAAACTATTCGAGCAACTTGGGTATAATTTTTTTGTTGTTGTTGTTGTTCTTTTTCTATTTTCTTTAAAAAATCGCGAGCCTCAAAGAGATAACGGAATTAATATATCACTATGAACAGATGTCGCGGTACAGTTGGCCTCGTACATAAGGATTGTCTCGAAAAATGGCTGACGGAATCAGGCAATTCTAGATGCGAATTGTGCGGTTACAAGTATGTCACAAAGAGAATACCACGTTACAACATTTGCCATAGCGTTTTCATATGGTTTAAAACGGTGGTCGCAACCCGTCAGGTATGTTATCTATTTGAGAAACGAGAAAATTTTAATAATGTCCGATTTTATGGTTGAAATGATAAATACAAAAAAAAACATCGTTAATATCCATATGTATCTATATATATATATATATATATATATATATATATATATATATATATGATACATAAATATATTACATATGTATATACGATACTATATATCGTACGTAATACTATTTATATTGTACGTAATAAATAATAATATATTTATATTGTATATATATTTATGTATCACGTATGTACATTATATATATATATATATACATATATATATATATGTGTGTATATATATAAATAATGTGTATAATGTGTATAATATGTATAATAAATAATATTCATGTATATTATATATGATAATAAACATTGCTAACATCATAATATATAATATAATTATAAACACATTATTAATACTATGTATATATATATATAATATATATATATATATATTTATTATATTATATTATACATAAATATATACACATAGACGGTTTTGTTATATATATATACACACACACATATATATATATAATGTGTATAAGATGTATAATAAATAATATTTATGTATATTATATATTATAATAAACATTGCTAACATCATAATATATAATATAATTATAAACACATTACTAATACTGTATATAATATATATATATATATTTATTATATTATATTATACATAAATATATACACGTAGACGGTTTTGTTCATAAAATTTTTCTCTCATAAAATCCCTGTTCTTTTTTTCTTTTCTTTCTTTTTCTATTTTTTTTTTCTGTTTTCCAATTATAGATGCTCCTCGATGTCCTATATCTTTTAGTGACAACACCATTGGCACTCTTCGCTTCTTACATTTGCGTATTAGCGTTGAAATTATTAATAGAGAGAGGCTTTTATCAGGTACCATGGGTAATCGTCGCCATGTTACCGACCTGTTCTCTTACGCTTGTTGCTTATTGGGCTTGGTTAATGACTTTGGGAAGGTAATATAAAGCGAAGTTTACCGCTTACTTATGTATATATACATATATATATATATATATATATATATATATATATATCTATGTATGTTATATATACATTTAACACGTACACACGAGACGTATACACAAAAAGACATACACACACACACACACACACACACACACACACACACACACACAAGGGGACACACATAC
The DNA here is from genome assembly GCA_911387685.1 of Dolichovespula media. Classification (NCBI taxonomy): domain Eukaryota; kingdom Metazoa; phylum Arthropoda; class Insecta; order Hymenoptera; family Vespidae; genus Dolichovespula; species Dolichovespula media. The sequence goes on from OU426865.1 coordinate 4,051,968, forward strand.
ACATTATTCTTACTAACTATAAATATAAGATTTATCGGGTACATTTTCGCAATACACCAATCCTTTCGTTAACGTTATCCTTTTTGTTCTATGCCATCCTTATTATCCTTACTTTCTTACTTTCTTACTTTCTTACTTATCCCCTCTTTCCCTCCTCCATTACCCCTTTCTTTTTTTTTTTATTTTTCACTTTTATTTTCCATTTTTATTTTCTCCATTCCAATCTCCCTTTCCTCCCCTCCCTCCATACCCACATTATTATCCTACCTTCCTTATAGTTTCTTTATTCCTTCCTATCCTCCCCCCTACCACCCCCCCGCCCTTTTCTTTCTTTCTATCTTTCTTTCTTTCTTTCATTCTGCCCTTAATCCTTTATTTTTCAGATTACACGTTCGCCGTTGGCGTAGGTATTGGAGGAATAACTTCGTCGTACGTCTTATAGAACCGGAGGACATCAATAACGTCGCGAACGAACAAAGCATTGAGTCTACTACGATCGATGATTTTTATCAGGAAGAGTCGAGAATGAACGATAGACGATAGATTAGTTCGAGTCTTCTTAACGAGCGTTGTTCAACTTGATCTACGATGATGATCCGACACACACACACACACAGACACACGCGCGCGCGCGCACGCACACGCATAATACGTAAACACATACTAACATACACACGTAAATATATATATATATACACACGTAAATATATATATATACACAGATTATATATATATATATATATATATATATATATTTATTTGTGTGTGTATGTAGAGACGTACAGATACATATATATTTCGATATGGGAATCGAACGTACGCGGGTACGGACGGACGGACGGACAGAGGTTAGGGACAAGAAATATTCGTAACTTCTTGTTTTCTAATAGAGACGGAGAGGGGAGAGTGAGGGGAGGGGGAGGGGGAGGTGGGGGGACAGGTAGTTTAGCGCAGTACAGGTATCGATATGAGTTGAAACTACACATCATTTATGTCCATCGAACTTAACTTTCGAAAGATACTTTCTATCGTTGTCCTCAACTCCGCTATCCTTTTCTTTCTTTCTATCCTTGTCTCTTTCTTCTTCTTTATCTTTTTCTTTTTCTTTTCAATTCGACATGAGATAGAACGGGTTTTCAACGTTCGCTCTTCTATATCTTTTCTTCTTTCTTATTCTTATTCTTATTCTTATTCTTCTTCTTCTTCTTCTTCTTCTTCTTCTTCTTCTTCGTCTCCTTCGAGTTCTCTCTCTCTCTCTCTCTCTCTCTCTCTCTCTCGATCTCTCGATCTCGATCTCTCTCGATCTCTGTCTCTTTCTTTCTGTCTCTTTCTTTCTGTCTCCTTCTCTCTGTCTCTTTCTCTTTCTTTCTATCTCCTTCTTTCTCTCTCTCTCTCTCTCTCTCTCTCTCTCTCTCTCTCTCTCTCTCTCTTATTTTAATCCACCTCCATCGTTCCTATCTAGCTAAGAAGCTGTTTCTTTATCAAAGCCACTTCGTCACGATATAATAACGTCGTAACTCTTATGATCGATCGAACGTAGTAACAAGAATAGGGCGGTACGTCGGTATTCAAGGATTTTATCTTTTTCCATGCTATATATTATTTCAAGTGTGCAACATGCGAGAAGACGAGATCACGCGTAAATATAAAAGAAAGAGACAGAGAGAGAGAGAGAGAGAGAGAGAGAGAGAGAGAGAGAAATGGTATCGAGGGAAAAATAAATAAATAAATAAAAAACAAATAAAATAAAGGAACAAAAAAGGGAATGAACGACGACAAAGACGTCTACGATCGACGAATACAACAACGACAACGACAACGACAACGACAACAACAACGACAACGACAACGACAACAACAACGACAACTACAACAACAACAATGACGACGACGACAACGACTAAAACAACAATGACAAGAACAACAAATACACCAACAACAACAACATGAACAACAATATCATTATCGTTAATAACAACTGCAACAACAACATGAACATCATTAATAACAACAACAACAACAGCAGCAGCAATAACAACAACAACAACAATCATAAATAAAAAACAAAAAAACATTAAAGAGTGTGTTTCACCAATCCGTTGCTCGCGATCGAATAAAAGTTCAAAGGGGCGTGGGGGGGGAGGAGGAGGAGGAGGAGGAGGAGATAAAGAAAGAAGGGGAGATAAAGAAAGAGAAACTCCAGTCCTTCTCCCTCCTCTCAGCCTCTCAAACAAAAAAGCAAAAGAAAAAACAAAGAAAAGAAATCGAAGAGTCACGCGTACGATCGATCAGAGATCGCGATCGAGTGAAAATTTGTCGACTTTTCGATCGGTGGAAGGGGCGGGGCGGTGGGGAGGGGGGAGGAATTGAAATTTCGGAACGAATCGACGTTTGGATTTTTTGTTTATTTTTCGCTCCGCTCCGAAATTCTATTCGACAAACGAGAATGCATGAAAATCCTTCGTATATTTCGATCTATCGATAATTCGATCTATCGATATGTCGATCTATCGATAATTCGATCTATCGATATGTCGATCTATCGATATTTCGATCTTTCGATATGTCGACCTGTCAACACGAAAAATCTTTTTCACCGGTAAAGCTTCGAATCTTTTGATCTTTTCATTCTCTCCTTTTTTTTTTTTTTTATTCTTTTCGTGTTTTTTTTTTCCCCTCCACCACGAAACTACAGAAGGAATTTTTTGAATCGACGAAACGTCACGTCAGGACGTTACAATTTGAAAGACTTACGGAGGAAGAACGATTATGGAACGTTCTATTGGCGGATCGATTGTATCGAAGATCGAAATTCGAGGATAAAAGGAAAACGACAAAAAAAAAGAAAGAAGGAGAGAGAGAGAGAGAGAGAGAGAGAGAGAGAGAGAGAGAGAGAAAAGGAAAGAAGGAAAAACGTCGTTGAAAAATTTCACCGTAACAATTAAGAAAAGAAAATAAACGTAGGGGGGGGAGGATGGGGGTTTGGCGTAGGAACACATCCATCGACTAATCGATTGTACGTGATTCGAGATCGAGATTTGAAAAAACGAGAGAGAGAAAGAGAGAGAGAGAGAGAGAAAAAAATAAAACGAAAGAAGAAGGCAAGGCCGTTGGAAACTTTGCGACGACGAGTAATCATGAGGAATCGTCAAAAGAAAAAAGAAAAAATAATAGCATCGAATTTTTGTTCAATCCGGAAAAGCGTCCATGTTTCCTCGATTTTATTTATTTATTTTATTTATTTTACGATTTTGTACTTCCTCTTTTTATCGTCTTCCTTTTTGTTTTGTTTTTCCTTTTTTCTTTTTTTACTCTTTAGTTATTCTTCTTTCAATTTTTCGGTATACAATTTTTGTCGTAATTGGATTTTTCGGATACACTTGTTTTTTTTTGTTTTCTTTTTTTTTTTTTTTTCGTTTTTAATTACGATATCTTTACGCACAGCAATTTAGAGAGAGGCTCGAGGTTAAGGGAGAGAAAGGAGAAATACTTTTAGTGAATTTTCCTTTAAAAAAAAAAAAAAAAGAAAAACCTTCATCTTTTCGACCGGAAGTCGTATATATATATATATATATAAAAAGAAAAAAAAAAAAGAAAAATAATAACAGATTTTAAACGGCACATTGGTTCATCGCTTCGGAACGCCGCGATATTATCAAACCTCCCGTTAATGATCCCCGATGAATATTCCTACTTTATATTACAATTATCCTTTATTAACCCCTCCCCCTTACCCTCCCCCATCCCCACCCGTCTAACCGTCTCACTTCTCCCCTACCCTTCCTCCCTCCATTATCACGCGGCATTATAACGTAACGTTGCAATGTTATAATTAATATTTACCGTGAAAGGGAACGGAAGCAGAAAAGAGAAAACGAAAAAGAAAAGAAAACAAAAAAAAAAAGAATTTCCTTTATATCCGCTCGCCGATGATACGTATTAATAAACCTAAATCTAAACGCGAGGTTGTAAATATATTTCCTTTTTTTTTTTTTTTTCGTTTTATTTATTTATTTTTTTTTTCCTTTTCTTTAACTACTCAAATATCCCTAAACTCTTATGATATTTCATTAACGTTGAAAATGAATATGTTAAGGGTGTGTGTGTGTGTGTGTGTGTGTGTGTGTGTGTGTGTGGTGTGTAGAAAGTGAGAGAGAGAGAAAGAAAGAGAAAAAAAAATTCTTTGACGAGTTAATAGTTTTTCCTTGGATGCTCCTTTAAATTAAATCTTCTCTCCTCTCCTCTCTCCTTTCTCCCCCTCGTTCCTTCCCTCCCCACCATTCCCCTCCTCTCCTTCGCCGCCCCGCCGCTTGAAACTGTCCTGTTCGCTTCATTACGTTGGAATGCTGATATTATCGAACCTGTTAAACGATTATACGAAGAATATACTTTATATTATATTACAAATATGCATCCTAATACAATGTTACAGTGTTGTAATATTAATATTCCTTTTAAAATGTAAAAATAAGGGGAAATAAAATTCTTCTCTTTTTTTTTTGTTGTTTGTTTTTTTCTGTTTGTTTTTTTTTTCTTCTTCTTTTTTTGGTCGCCTCGGCCCACTCTCTGCCACGTATCATTAAAAAGAAGGAGTAGAAAAGAAAAAGAAGGAAGAAAATTTAAAAAATTCTAAAACGTCCCTAAACCATAGGGATACATCTCGTTGACGTTAGAAGTGAAATGTTAACGAGAAAAAATTAAAAAATAAATAATACGATTAATGAACAATTGTAATACGATTAACGGTTCACGTGACGAAAAAACACATACTCAAAAAAAAAAATAGAAAAACACTATATTGTAGAAAAGAAATAAGAAAATTGATGAATTATTATCGACGCGATTGGTATCCCCTAAGAGAATAGAAACTTTTGTTTTTTCTTAATTTTTTTGTTCTTTTTTTTCTTTTTCTTTAATTTATTGCAACAAATTCATTAGAAACGAAATCTAAGCGCGATACGGCCGATTTCTTCAAACGATGAATTAAAAGAAAAAAATTTTTTTTTTTTTCTTTCGAAACATACCCCCTTTTGAAATCATTCGAACCATCCCATGAAATTTCTTCGCGTCATAAGAAAGAAAGAAAGAAAGAAAATATTTAGGTAAGCGCATTAAACCGAGACACCCCGTATATTACCATTCGAACACAATATATAACAAGATGGGGAACGAAGAGAGATGATAAAATTAATCAAAAATTATAATCCGATTAATATCTCCTATAAAAGACGGGAGACGAACAAAATTTCGTTTCTTTTTTCTTTTCTTTTCCTCTTTTTTCTTTTTTTTTTTTTTTTTTTTTTTTTTAATATTCATTCGTTGGCACGTATCGCAGCGGAGACAAAGTCCTGAGCTCGAATTAATAAATTTCTTCGAAACTTCAAATAACCCTCGAACCTATGGCGTCGCGTCGAATATATTTTCCTTAAAAAAAGAAAACAAAAAAAAAAAAGAAAAAAGAAAAAGAAAAAGAACGAATACATCGTGAAACAAACGAAAAAGATTTAATAACGCGTCTAATATTTCTCTTACGAAACGAACGAACGAATGAACGAACGAGAGAAAAAAAATATAAGGAAAAGAAACATAATTCGACGCACGTTCGCCTTCGAGTGTCCCGAGAAGAAGAGGTATAAGAAAAGAAATGAAAAAAAAAAGAACAAAAAAGAAAAAAAATCCAACGCAAGATCCAGCCGCAAATTAGTTGAATCTCTCATAACCTCAAATATCCCTTAAACCGACCTCACCGGCATCCCGTCGGCATTAAAAGCGAATATATTATATGGAGGGAGGGTGGGGGAGAGAGAGAGAGAGAGAGATAGACAGACAGATAGATAGATAGATAGAGGATAGATAGAGATAGAGAGAAGGAAAAAAGAAGAAAAAGGAGGAAAACGACGAAAAAAAAAAGAACCTTCGACAGGTTAATGGTTTTTCCTTGAACGCTCCTTTACGCTAAACTATTCTCTCCTTCCGCCCATCCTACTCCCCTCCCTATCCACCCCTACCACTATCACCGCTATCACCCTCCAACACCCATCTCTCCACCCCTCCATCCATTCACCCCTCCATCCCCTCCCTACCTCTCTCCTCCCCATCCGCTCGTAAGAAATTGTACGTTTGATTTGAATCGATAAGAATCCACGATGAATACGAAGACGATGAAGAAGTCGAAGTAAAAGTAAAAGTAAAAGAAGAAGAAGTCGAAGTCGAAGTCGAAGTAGAAGTAGAAGTAGAAGAAGAAGAAATAATAATAATAATGGTGGTAGTAGTAAGTAGTAGTAGAAGAAGAAGTGGTAGTGGTGATGGTGGTGATGGTGGTGGTGGTTGATGGTGGTGATGGTGATGGTGGTGATGGTGGTGGTGGTAGAAGAAATCCTTTCTCGTGATCCCTTGGGGGAGAAGAAAAAAGAGCTCTCACGAGGATATTCTCTCTCTCGGTCTCTCTCTCTCTCTCTCTCTCTCTCTCTCTCTCGGTCTCTCTCTCTCTGTCTCTGGACGACGTTAGTCAGGAACGACGAAGGAGTGCCGCCGCCTCGTAGGAAGAAATGAATCTTTTACGCACCATCGCCGTGCACGCATCCGGTTCTTCCAGATTCTCCGGCGGGTGGTGCGTGACGTCTAACTCTTAGACCATATAACGAGCGAATAAAGGAGCGAGCGAAGAGCCAGGAGGTAAAGTTGTGTGTAGGAAGGGTGGGGGAGAGGGGGAGCCGGAGGGGGGAGCCGGAGAGGAAGGAAGGTGGGAGGGAGAGAGAGAAAAAAGGGAGAGGAAGGTTGCCTCATCGAGGATATCTGGGAGAGGGTGGTGGTGGAGGTGGTGGAGGTGGTGGAGGTGGTGGAGGTGGTGGAGGTGGTGGAGGTGATGGAGGTGGTGGAGGTGATGGTGAGAGGGAGGAGGAAAGAAAAGAAGGGAGATAACGCGCATTATCCTTACCTCTAGACTTTCGCGATCCTAACCGCACACGTAATTTTAAGATCGCAAACTCTTTGTGCGTCTCCTTTCTTCTTCTTCTTCATCTTCTTCATCTTCATCTTCGTCTTCTTCTTCTTTCTCATTTCTCTCTCTCTCTCTCTCTCTCTCTCTCTCTCTCTCTCTCTCTCTCTCTCTCTCTCAATATTAATTTGTCGATTATTTGTATGTGATCGTATCCCATGTCGTTCAATCCGTACAGAATTATTTTTAACGCGAAAAATCGTGCCATTTCGTCGGGAGGTTTTTTAGCGTTTTTTTTTCTTCTTTTATTATTATTTTCATCTTTATCCTCTCCTTTTTGTGTTTTTCATTTACTTCTTTTTTCCTCTTATTTTCTTTTTAATTTTTTCTCTTCTTTTTTTTTCTTTTTTTTTTTTTTCCAAATTAAATCTCGTCCGACTCTCCGACCGACGAACGATTCGTTTCATCCTAATATCAAAAATCATATATAATGTATTATATAAATATTTACATTATTATATATATTATATATATATGTATTATTTATATTATTATATATTATATATATATTATTTATATCATATATTTATAATATATATATATTTTATAAATATTTATATTATACATTATATTTATATTATACATTATATTTATATTATATATTATATATTATATATATATATATTATTTATAATATATATTTATATCATATATACATATACATATATATATATATATATATATATATATATATATTATATAAAAATTTATTATCTATTTATTCATACATTTATTATTATATATACAAATACGTGTGATAATAAATAAAAAATATAAATATATCTCTGCAAACTACTATTATTTATGAATTATAAAAATCATAAATAACAAATTTCAGATCGTATAAATAATCTTAATTCCCCATTTAAACAAGCGATGGTAAAAAGTTCGATCGTCGAATGTACAAACCTTCCTTTCCTCGCTGACTTTCTCCTTCCTCCCGTAATTTTTTGCTTTTCACATTCTCTCCTTCATCTTATCATCCCATCGATAGATAGAATCTTATTTTAAGATAGAAGTAATAAAAAAGAAATAAAAAAAAAACGGAAGAAACAAGAAACAAAAAATATCCACGCAACTCTTTCTAATCCTTCCTCTTACCCTTTCCCCTTTTTTCTATTTTTTTTTTCTTCCGTCCCTTTTTTATAAACTACATCGTTCTCTCTCTCTCTCTCTCTCTCTCTCTTCCTGTTCAGAAACACGTCCCCGGTAATTAATTAATCGAAAAAAAAATAAAAAAAAAAAGAAAAGGAAAGGAAAAATAAAACAGACACAACAAAGAAGGAAAAAGAAAATTGAAGGGATTAAAGAAAAAAAGAAAAAAAAAATAAGAAGAAAGGAGGTCGAGAGAAGATGAAACGGAACGAAGTGAAGGAGGGAAAAGGCGGGAACAAAAGAAGATACCAAAGGAAAATAAAAAGAAAGGAAAGTGTTAAAAAAAAAGAAGAGAGAAAAAAAAAGAGAGAGAGAGAGAGAGAGAGGCGTTTGAAAATAATTGTGATAAACTAACTAACCAATCTCTACTGGCGAAGCCGTCCAATTAAGAGAATGTCCTTTCTGATTAAATTGGTGAGGGGTGGTGTGTTGATGGTTAGGTGAGAAGGTGGATGGAGTTAGGAGGGCTACGTTGCTAGTACCGAGTGAGTAGGTTTATATAGTCCGGTAGGATAGCAAGGGAGGGGGAGGGGGAGGGTGGGAGGGTTCGGAATGGTTGTACAAGGAACACACACACGCACACATACATATAAATGGGATGAGTGTTAGGGTTGTGGTGGGGTCATTTAAAAATTGATCGTCTCATAAATACGATCGCGCGACTTGTAAACCATCGAACATAACCTCTTCCATAAGGATTCTTGTGTATCGGCGTACGTGAGATAAATTATACCGAGAGTAGATCGACCGATTGAGACTGCCTGACTCTATCTATCTCTTTACCCCTCTCTCTCTCTCTCTCTCTCTCTCTAGTTCTCTCTCCTTCTCTCTATATCTTTACGGTATGTTATGGCGAACACCGTAAGGGACACTTAAACTTAACGGCCCGTTAATCGCCATTTAATCGATCACGAACTGTTTCAAACCGAACGGTCCCACCCCCACCTTTTGGGGACGGTCGTACTAACTATAAAGTAATTCTCACGTTCCCTAATCCGTACGTGACTAAAGAGTTTCATCCTTTTTCCCTCTC
>OU426865.1:4063652-4083652 GCA_911387685.1 Dolichovespula media
ATAAACTAAAAAATATAAAAAAATATAAAAATATGAAAAACATAGAAAATATACAAGTATAAAAAGTATAAAAGAGAAAATATCAAAATAATATATAAAAAAAAAAAAAAAAAGAAACAACAGATAAAAAAATATACGAAACGATCAACCCAATAGCACCACGAAACGCGCGCGTTCGGCGCGGAATTCGTCGAGTGCGAGGTTGTTAAAAGCGCGCGCGCAAAAAGAAAGAAAAAAGAAAAAAAAAAGAAAAAAAAAAGAAAAATGGAAACAAAAAAAAAAGGAAGAAGGACAAAAAGAAAGATCCGTGTTAATCGGATCGGCGAATAAAATTATAACGTTCTACCTCGAAAGTCGAGTGCTTCTGTATTTACATTGGCCTTATTACGGGCGATCGCTTTTATATCTTCGATTTCGTTACGGCTCGTTACAGACATCGTCGCGTTATCGTCGAGCATTGAAGGACGACGTTGGCCGCGCGACTGCGTTCGCCAATTAAAAAAAAAAATAATAAATAAAAAAAAATAAATAAATAAAAAACAGAACAAAAAAACAGGATAAAAAAAAAACACCCGACGACGACGACGACGACGACGACGAACAACGAGCTTAGGTTAAGGGGGGAAGGCCTGCTACTTCGTAAATTATTACCAATTAGAACGGTTTTGCGTTTCACGCTCCACAACGTTGAGCTCAATAATACCACACTGGCCGCCACCGAAATTTATAGTCGATGATAAAGTTATACGGAGAAGGGACGCGGGATTGGTGGGGTAGGGGACCCCGAGGTGGAGAGAGAGATAGAGATAGATAGAAAGAGAGAGAGAGAGAGAGAGAGAGAGAGAGGGTGGGTGGGTGGGACGAAGAGGAGGGTACGGTTTATACACGCTTGTTTTCCGCGTGCACGGTTAAGAAGGATGGCTTAACAAGCAACACCGGTTTAAGGCACGCGAGCTAATAAATCCGCCCTCGAATCGAATCGCTTTTGGTACACCGTGTTCCAACCATTTTGTATCTTTTTCGAGGGGTGGGGTGGGAGGGGGAGGGGAGAAAAAAATAAGGAAAGAAAAAAATATATACCGAGACCGAGAGATTTTATGATCTTAACGACAGCCTGGATTGTGAATATGAATATGAATATGATGATGATGATGATGATGATGATGATGATGACGATGACGACGATGATGATGATGATGATTATAATCTTATACGGATCATCATTGTTTGAAACATTGATCGTTGCTTTTATATCGTATTTAGCGTTCGTCATAAATTCACTGTGTGTAAATAATGTAATTAATTAATTTAAATGTAATTGAATAATTTAACTATTTAATTAAATAATAAGAAAATAATGTAATTATTTAATTTAAATGTAATTAAATAATTTAATTCTTTAATTAATTTTTTTGGTTGTTCTTGTTGTAATTAATTAATTTAATAAGATATAAGTTCGATATAAGTTCGTTGAAAGAATTTAATTTGGTAAAAATTAATCGATTAATTGAAATGTTTGATACAAATTAATTTAATAAGGCACAGATTCGATATGAGCTTGATAAAAAAAGAAAATTTAATTCGATACGAATTAATCGATTAATCGAAATGTTTGATATAAATTAATTCAATGAGACGTAAATTCGATATGGGTTTGGTAAAAAAAAATTTAATTCGGTAGAAATTAATCGATTAATTTAAACGGTTTGATATAAATTAATATAATGGGGCGTAAATTCGATATGGGTTTGGTAAAAAAAAAATTTAATTCGGTAGAAATTAATCGATTAATTTAAACGTTTTGATATAAATTAATTTAATTCGATATAAAATCGATCGATTAATTTGAGTGTTTGATATAAATTAACGAGAAAGAAAGAAAGAAAGAAAGAAAGGAAGGAAAAGAGAGAGAGAGAAAGAGAGAGAAAGAGAGAGAGATAACGTTACTTTTGCAAAAATTAATTTTTTTATTTCTTTACGATAACGACGACGTTGGATTGGCCAATGTGAGAGACGTTGAAGCTTTCAACGAGTGATACAAAATAATAATCGATCGCGATTAATCGATGAAGTGTCGGATAGAAATTAAATGGGAAAAAAATAAAAAAATAAAAAAACCAAAACGAAAAAGAAAAAGGAAAAGGGAAAACAATATTGCAAAATATTATAAAGTCAAAAGTGTGGGATAGAGATTGAATAGAAAATAATATCAAAAAAAAAAAAAATGAAAAAAAAAATAAAGGAGAAAAGAGTACGATATTGAAAAGGAATAATTTCGAAATAAAAGAAAAAGCAAAAAACGAGAAGAAAAGGAAAAAAGAACGAAAGGAACAAAAACGAAAGAAACGAAAAGGAAGAGGAAGATAGAAACAACGAAAGGAACAAAAACGAAACAAAAAAAAGGAAGAAGAAAGAAAGAAAGAAAGAAAGATAGAAAGAACGAAAAGAATAAAAACCGAAAAAAAAAAGAAGAAAAAATAAAAAATCAAGGAACTCCCGATCATAAACGATTTAAGAAGATAGAAGCCGATGCGTGGATTTGCTCTCGCGAAACGCGCTCGAAATATTTCACGCGTGACGTCACTACGACAACGTCTCCCAACGCATAATTATTTCTCCGCGGTTTCTAACAACCTTGTGAGCGTGGTGGGTTGCTCGGGGTGGGGTAGGGTGGGGTAGAAACTTTATCGAGAGGGTTACGTCCACTCGGGCGTTAATTTACAATCAACTTGTACGCACCGCGTTACCCACCCCAGCTCCTCTCACCTCCTCCCACCCCCTCCCACCCTCATTGTAAGCGACGTTTCGAACGAAACGAAAGGAATGAGAGAGAGAGAGAGAGAGAGAGAAGAAAAATAAATAAAAAATAAAAGAAAGAAAAAAATATATAAAACAAGGGAGACAGAAGAAGAAGAAGAAGAAGAAGAGGGAGAAGGAAAAATGAAAAATAAAAAAAAAATTGCGCTCCGGGAGAACCACGAGTGAGAGAGACAGAGAGAGAGAGAGAGAGAGAGAGAGAGAGAGACGACGACGACGGCTTCTCGACTTTCCATTCGATAGGATCGAAAACGGGCTCCGAGGAGATAATAACCGTGTTAGTTACAGGCCAGCGCAGTCAAAGCGATGGACCGGCGCCAACGAGCCAATACCACCTCCCTCCCTCTCCCACCCACCTCCCCTAACCCAACCCCATTCGGATCGCGTAGAGGAGGAGGCCATTGAAACGTGCGAAAACGAACACGTTGTAAAGTCCCTAATGTCTCTTACCAACACACAGGTCAATTACTTACACACACAAATACACACACACACACACACATGCACGTACGGACATATAAATATATATATATATATATATATATATATATATATATATATATATTTCTTATGCGTTATCTTATTTAACCATAACGAAACGATTATGACCGACCACCCAGCCCCCCTCCCCCTCCCCCCCGTTCCGCCCCGCGTGAAATACGATATTGAGAACGATCCTGTTCGGTTTAACTATAATATCCGAACTTTCAATGTTAAAGCGATAACGTTAATTGAGATAAAATGAGTCTTCGATTGAGAGAGAGAGAGAGAGAGAGAGAGAGAGAGAAAAAGAGAGAAAAAAAAGAAAAAATATACAACGAAGAAAAGGAGACGAGAGTCAAAGAAATTCATTGGCTTCTTCTTATTCTTATTATTATTATTATTATTCCTTTTCTTATTCTTCTTCTTTTTTCCGTTTTTTTTTTTTTTTCTTTTGTTGGTTTTCTTTTTCTTTTTTTCTATTTATCCACGCACAAAATCGAATAACAAAGAGACACTCGTACGAATTAACGAACGGACGATGTTAATCCCTTCTCTCTTGCTTTCTTTATCTTTATTCTTTTTTTTTTTACTTTTTCTTTTTTCCAAACGCGTTGTATATTGCAAAAATAATATTACTATATATGAAGAGTAATAATAATAATAATAATAATAATAATAATAATAATAATAATAATAATAATAATACGAAATTTAAAGGATAATGAAAACGTATCAATAATAATATCAAGAAAAAAATATTTTATTAATAATGATAAAAAAAAATAATAATAATAATAATGATACAAAATTTAAAGGATAATAAAAATTTGTATCAATAATAGTGTTAATAAGAAAAGGAAAATTTTTTTAATAAGGAAAGAATTAATAATAATAATATTAATAATAATAATAATAATAATAATAATAATAATAATAATAATAATAATAATAATAATAATATTAATAATAATAATAATAATAATAATAATAATAATAATATTAATAATAATAATAATAATATCAATAATAATAATAATAATAATAATAATAATAATAATATTAATAATAATAATAATAATATCAATAATAATAATAATAATAATAATAATAATACGAAATTTAAAGGATAATAAATGCGTATCAATAATAATATCCATATAAAAGTATTTTCTTAATAATGATAAAAAAAAATTAACAATAATAATGATAAAAAATTTAAAGGATAATAAAAACTTGTATCAATAATAATATTAATAAAAAAGTACTTTATTCTTAATGATAAAATAAGAAAAAAATAATAATAATAATAATGATAAAAAATTTTAAGGATAATAAAAACTTGTATCAATAATAATATTAATAAAAAAGTACTTTATTCTTAATGATAAAATAAGAAAAAAATAATAATAATAATAATGATAAAAAATTTTAAGGATGATAAAAACTTGTATCAATAACAGTATTAATAAGAAACGAAAAATTTGATTAATAACGAAAGAAATAATAATAATAAGAAAAAGAAGAAGAAGAAGAATAATAATAATAATGATGATGATAAGTAGTATAATAAAAACTTGTATCGTTAAAAACATTGATAAAAAAGGACGAACAAAAAAGCGAATAAAAGAGGAAAGAAAAAGAAAAGATAACCTCTACAACCCGCGCAACGCAACACCGTTCCTTTTTTTTTTTTGTTATTTATAACAATTACCATTCATCCTCTCTCTCTCTCTCTCTCTCTCTCTGAACGAGCACAATTTCAAAAAAACAAAGACAACAACAACAACAACAACACCGATGGTTTTATTCTCGTTCGAGAGAGGAAGAGGAGGGGCAAGAAATTTAGAAGGAAGTAAAAAAGGGATCCCCCCCCCTCAATCACCACCAACAACAAAATAACAACCACACACACGCGCATACACACACACACACACACAAGGGCGGTGGTGGTGGTGTCGTGCGCATTTGCTGCCGTGACCAGGATTCGAACCTGGGTTACTACGGCCACAACGTAGGGTCCTAACCACTAGACGATCACGGCTGTGAGAGGAGTTGGAAAAATATTGATGAATCGTCGATCATGCGAAAGTAGAGTTTCCAATCGAGCGTGACGAACGATCGAGGAGATAAACGATATTGGATACATTGTAGGTAGATATCTCTCTCTCTCTCTTTCTGCCTCTACCTTTCTCTCTCTTTATGTCTCTCTCACTGTCTATCTCTCTACCTCTCTCTATCTTTCTCTATCTCTCTATCTCTTTTCTTCTCTCTCACTGTCTATCTCTCTATCTCTCTCTATCTTTCTCTATCTCTATCACTCTATCTCTTTTCTTCTGTCTCACCTGTCTCTCTCTCTCTCTTTCTCTCTCTCCATCTCTCTATTTCTATTCCTCTTCTATCTCTATCTCTATCTGTCTCTCTCTCTCTGTCTCTCTGTCTCTCTGTCTCTCTGTCTCTCTTCCACTGTGTCTCGCTCTCTCTCTCTCTAATCTTACATTAATTTAATATCAAATCTTCTTATTTCATGTTACATACATCGTTCACACGATATGTTTCTGATTTAGATTTTTATTCGTTCTTGTTTTTATTTATTGTTTTATTTTTCTTTTTTTTTCATTGGATTTTTTTTTAACAATTACAACATCGATTCAGAATCATTCACGCGTTAAAATTGATATGCATATAGTCATAATATCCATTTATATATGATTGCATTAATATGTAATTATATTTTTGTAAATATATACATATGTATATAATTATAATATTGATTTATATATATTTACATATATATATATATATATATATATATATATATATATATATATATAAATTTATATACAGTTACATATCATCGATTTACATACGACCGTATTAATATTTAATTATATTTACAATTGCAATGTTGATTTATAATCGATCACATTGACGTGCAATTATATTTAATTGTAAAGTTAAGGAAAAAAATCAAACAAAACAGATAAAAAGAATGAGATTGGAAACGATAAAGAAAAGAAGAGAAAAAAACGAAAACAAAAAAAAACAATTGATTATAATCGATCGTCAAAAGTTATCCGATTGATCGCTTTTAACTCGAAACATCGTCGAAAGAAATCTCGACTCGTTGCTCTTATCGATGTTCTTATCGATACGCGATGATTTATATCACGATACACACACACGCGCGCGCGCGTGCGCGCTCACAGCATACATAATCTTTTTTCTCGAATTAAAAATAATCGATCTTTTTCGCAACGAATGAGTAAGTGGATACAAGAGGGATTCGAAATAAAATAATAAGATAAAAAACAAAAAGAAAAAAATAAGAAAATAAAAGAAGGAAAGAAAAAGGAAAAAAAAAAAAACGAAGGAACGAACTTAGGCGAGGAACGCGTTCGTCTACTGCCCCCTCCCCCATCCCCTCCCATCCCTTCGTTCGTTCGTTCGTTCGTTCGTTCGTTCGTGCAAATATTTCTCTTTGGGAGATTATTTTTTTTTTATCTCCTTCCCCCTCCCCTCCCCGCCGACCCGACCCGAGCCGACCCGAACCGTGTTTATGTACTAGCCTCGCGAATAGTCAACCGAGGCGATTATTCCAAAGAATAAACGGATAAAAACATTCTTCCGTAAATATTGTGAAGCGAAACACACGTTTTCGGGTGAAGATTTGCGACTTGTAAGTACCGTGAACTATTATCATCATCATCTTCGTTCTTCGTGCGTATACACATACATATATATATATATATATATATATATATATATATATATAAGTGTGATTTAGACAAGGTTAAATAAGTACGTGCGTATGTGAAAGTCTGTAAGTAATTTAAACGTTTAAATAATTGCGCGTGTGTGCATGTATGAGTGTTCATGTATGCGTGTTCATGTATGCGTGTGCGTGTACGCGTGCGTTAAATCCTGTGCGTGTGCGTGTAAATCCTGTGCGTGTGCGTGTACGTGTCCGTAAGTAATTTAAACGTTTAAATGAATGCGTGTGTATGCCATCTGAGGTGCTTGTAAATAAGTAAGTGAGTAAGTAAAAGTAAGTAAGTAAGTAAGTAAGTAAGTAAGTAAGTAAGTAAGTAAGTAAGTGAGCGAGTAAGCGAGTAAATAAGTAAGGACGAGCGAGTAAAGTGGCCGTACGAGAATTTGTCACTTGTGCTCCCAATCGCGAGTATTTTGATATCGAAAAGGAACGAAATTGAAAACGAAAACGAAAACGAAATAAAAAAAAAAAAGGTAGGAAGGAAGGAAGGAAGAAAGAAAGAAAGAAAGTATCTTAAAATCATGACTGGAATGAGAATGATCACCGATCGTGTCCTTTGCTCGTTTTCGAAAAAAACCGACGACGTTCCCTTAGAGGGTCGTTCGAAAGAAGAAGAAGAAGAAGAAGAATAAAAAAGAAAAAGAGAGAGAGAGAGAGAGAGAGAGAGAGAGATTGCTTGAAATATCGTGGATAGGAGCTTACCAGAGGAAAGATCTACGCGTCTCTATGTGTACGTCTGTGTGTATGTGTGCTGTGCTCTGTGTGTGTGTGTGGGTATTCGAGAATAGACCACAGAGTCGTTTTCTTAACCGCTACCACCTTCTTCGATTCGTCAGTTTCGTCTTCGTAAGCCTTTGAGAATCTCTTCCGTCTTCCTCTCTCTCTCTCTCTCTCTCTCTCTCTCT
Source organism: Dolichovespula media (assembly GCA_911387685.1). NCBI lineage: Eukaryota > Metazoa > Arthropoda > Insecta > Hymenoptera > Vespidae > Dolichovespula > Dolichovespula media. The sequence continues at coordinate 4,071,627 of OU426865.1, forward strand.
CTCTCTCTCACTCTCTCTTTTTCTATCTTTCTATCTTTTTATCTCTCTCTCCCTCTCTCTCTCTTTCTCTCTCTGTCTGTCTCCCTGTGTGTTCGTCCGTCTCTTTTCTCTCCCCTATCCCCCCTCCCCCCATCTATTTATTCCTATTGCGTTTTATTATGGTATAAAACCAGAAGGTGATCATAAAAAAGATAAAAAAGAAATATAAAATAGGAAAAAAAAAAGATAAAAAAAGAACGAAAGAAAGAAAGAAGGAGAGAGAGAGAGAGAGAGAGAGAGAGAGTTCATAATTTTCGATATTTTTCTTTTTTTTTTTTTTTTTTAATTTAAAATGGACATCCCCCACCCTACTCGGAGAGATATTATACTCGGACTTTCCGATACTGATGTATTATCGGTGGCGATAAATAATCACTTAAGTATGTTACTCGAATATATTAACCGGAAAAATTGTATGATATAAATATATATATATATATACACGAATGTATATACTTGTTTAGTACGTGTCTCTAGAATATGCAACTAAAGAAATTTGTAGCTTTAATCCCTTTTAACCCAAGGGACGGATCCAAGTAGCGGAAGAGATGCTGCGATGTCTTGAAAAATGAACGGGAGAAAAACAGAGAGAGAGAGAGAGAGAGAGACAGACTGACAGACAGTTTACCAGACAGAGAGAGAGAGAGAGAGAGAGAGAAAGAGAGAGATAAAAAGGAACGCGTGTTTTCACGCACGTGCCATCTACATGCACACATACATACATACAACGGATATACGTATACATTAGGATACATATACACTATATGGATATAAACAACATAAAAACACATGTGTACGTCGCATAGTACTGTACATATACCTTCATACAAATACACGTACGTCACGTAAAAATATATATATATATATATATATATATACCTTTTTTTATATACATATATACATCAAATAAGTATATACCTACGTATACACACACACATAATTACATATAATATGTACATCGCATACGTAGGTACGTAACTAAGTACTAAATTACATCCCATCTATACATATATATATATATATATATATATATATATACGTGCATCCATCCATCCATGCATAAGTGCATACATACATACATACATACATACATACATCATACATACATCATACATGCGTACAACGTACATATATACATACGTACACGTACATACATATATACATACATACGAACATACGTACGATGCATACATACATACATATATATAATATATATATAAAACGAAGAAACGAAGGAAGCAGAGGAAAGCTGTGCGAAGAAAAAGAGGGACTAAAAGAGAGAGAAAAAGAGAGAAAGAAAGAGAGAGAGAGAGAGAGAGAGAGAGAGAAGCGTTCCTTCTGCCAGCGCAGGACTCCAGCGCAAAGGCAAACGCCGCGCGCACGTGGTGTTATTATATTTTGTTGGCCGTGCCAGATGCCAGGTCCTTGCCGCCACTGGTTACTTTTCTCCTCTGCCTTCATATTCCGACACGCGTTATATTTTTGGAGGCTGTACGTTCTCCCTCCATCTCTCTCTCTCTCTCTCTCTCTCTCTCTCTCTCTCTCTCCGTCTCTCTCCGTCTGTATCTTTTTACTCTCTTTTTTTTCCTCTCTGTCTCTATCTTTCTCTCTCTCTCTCTCTTTCTTTCTATCTTTCGCACGCGTGTGCTAGCACCTTTGAAAAAAAGTCTCGCGAGGGTGTAGTTTCTATGAGACGGAGAAGGAAGGAGGGGAGGGGGACGAGAACTCGGCGATATGATAATAAGCTGACTGCCTACGACGAAATGTATCGTTAGGTCGGGGCCATCTTGTTTATTTTTAAATCTATGCTCGATTAATATATAATATATATATATATATATATATATATATATATATATGTATGTATGTATTATTAGTATAAAATAATAAAAATTGTTAATTTGAAAAACTTGTAAAATATAGAAAATTATTATAATAAAATATTATATATTATTTTTTTATATGTACATATATATATAATATATATATATGTATGTATATATGTATATAAATTTAAATATATATGTACATATGCATATGTATGTATGTATATCTATATAAAATCTACATGAACGGATAATATATATATATATATATATATATATATATATATATGTATGTATGTATTATTAGTATAAAATAATAAAAATTGTTAATATGAAAAACTTGTAAAATATAGATAATCATTATAATAAAATATTATATATATTAATTTATATATATATGTATTTATATTTAAATATATATATATATATATATATATATATATATATATATATATATATTTTAAAGTCAAACGACGACATTGATAAACGGACTATCTCGTCCAAAGTTACGTCAAATTGCGATACAAGTAATCGCTTTATTATTTTTAGTTTCTTATTTCTTTCTTCATTTTTCTTTCCTATTTTTATTTCATTTCTCTTCCTACTCGTAATTTTATTTCGAGCACGACGCAAACGCGCAAATTTCTTCGTTCGGCTTAAAACGATGAAGAGTGAGTACGTCGTTGTTGTCTTTCTCTTTTCTTTTTTGTTTTTTTTTTCTATTTTCGTTCTTCTTTTTTTTTTTTTAATCTACAACAATCGTACCTCCCAACGTACAAACCTTTCGCTTCTCATTTCCTTCGAAATTAAAACAAATCAATATCGCTCTTTCGCAACGCACACGAAAGAAACATCGTAAATATACATAGATACACGATAATGCATTAGTTTGGCTTCTAATTATATTTCTAATCCCTGATTCCTATTTCTTCTCTCTCTCTCTCTCTCTGTTTTTTTTCCCCCATAAAAACAATGCATACGTTTCAAATAATCCATCAGTATGGCTTCTAATTATATTTCTAATCCCTGATTCCTATTTCTTCTCTCTCTTTCTCTTTTAATAATAAATACAATGCGTTATCACGCATCGCATGAAATTACGATAACGCAATTAATTATTACGAATAATATCCAATTATTTCTAACGTCGTTACGATACATACGTACACACACGAACGTACACACAAACGTGTACACACACACACACACACACACACACACACACACACAAAACACACGCACGCACACACGTATACGTACACACGTACCCAGACGTATACACATAATAAAAACGAAAGAATTTTTCTATTAATAACATTTCTATATATACGAGAGATAATTTTGAAATTTTCGAGGATCCTTAAATCACCTTGTTTCACCACGTTAAATCCACTCTCGTATCTTTTTGATAGTCGCTGTTGCCGCTGCTTGCTGCTACTCCCCTTTCTCCCCACCCCCTTCCACCCGCCCTATCCCTCTCTCTCTCTCTCTCTCTCTCTCTCTCTTGGTGACGACCACAAGTGCCACTTTTAAACGAGGCCGATGCGCCGTGAGAGGCGAAAAATCGAGTACAGCGACTAATTTTCAAGCACGAATAACCCGCATGCTCGTTCGGCCCGCAACCCCACATAGCACAGGAGATAGGATCTCTAAACGGCCTTTATATACATATATAATTACATACATATATATATATATATATATATATATATATATATATACATAAACATAAATGTGTATGCGTGTATGAGTGCGCATATGTAGCATGTGTGTGCGCGCATGTGTGTGTGTATAAATGTATATATTATATTATATACATTTATCGTGAGCTATAAAGAAGGACAGATATATTCGAATAGATTAAACTCCACCCTCCAATCTCTCCCGTCCCCTCTCCCAAACCCATATACCTCCCCTCCTCCTTTTTCAATTACAACCAAGTTCGTTCCCTCGATTTGCGAATCCACTCGTTGTTAACATTCGAGAGAAAAACCGATTCTTTCGCATTCGCATTTGCCTACTCGAATTAACAATGGGATTTCGTTTGTTCGTAGAAAAGCTACGTCCTAAAGTCATTGACCCCGGTGTTTGAAAAAATTTCTCCTTCCCCCACTCCCTCTCCCTCTCTTTATATATATATATATATATTTCTTTCTCTCTCTCTCTCTCTCTCTTACTATCTCTTTATCTCTCTTTACGTATTGAGTAGACGACAGTAGAACGACGATCATTATGTTAACTGGCAATCACGGTAATGCTGCCTGTCATCAGGGAGTTGGTACTCGGCAATAACTATAATGCAGTAGTTCATTGCGACTACTCCCGCCTAATATCACGGGCATTAGATTCACGAGTTTTCATTGACAACTACCGGGGTAGTAGTAGGTAGGAATTGGAGGAACGGTGGTTGAGAAGATGGAAGAGAGGTTAAGGGGGTAAGACGAGGCTATAGGCTATAGGCTATAGGCTATAGGCTATAGGCTATAGGCTATAGGCTAGGATAGGTTAGGTTAGATGAGGTCAAACGTTGAGTTTTAGTCGAGGTTAGTGAAAGGAGACGACGTCGACGACGACGACGAATTATACGTTTTTTTTCTCTTTTCTTTTCTTTTTTTTCTTGTTTATTTTTTTCTTTCTTTTTTTTTTTTTTTTTTACCTCATTACGGTACCGAACGAACGAACGAACCTACCCTATTCGTCCTGACGCTTATCTCGCGTGATTGTACTTTTTAATTTTTTTTTCTTTTTTTTTTTCTTTTTTGTTGCGACAGGACAAGGAGAAGACCGAGGATTAGTTCTTAGGGTTTACGTTCGACATTAATTTTAGACTTTCGGTACGAACGAACGGTGCGCGCAATCGCGCTTAATTGCGAAGCCTAGTCTCGTTCTCGTTAAGAGAGAGAGAGAGAGAGAGAGAGAGAGAGAGAGAGAGAGAGAGAGAAAATATGACTCGGGACATCGTACGTGAATCGTGGTACGTTAGAAAACGTTTCAGTCCTGTCACCGAAGAAAAATACAGTTAGAGAGAGAGAGAGAGAGAGAGAGAGAGAGAGAGAGAGAGAGAGAAGTGCGCACAGCATAGAAGAAAGCTACTCCATTGCTGTACTCGTGACAAAGCTGGTTAATTACTCCATGACTATTTCTTACCGATCGACAAGAACTCGTTCTCTTTCTCTATTTATCTATCTATCTATCTATCTATCTATCTATCTATCTATCTCTCTTTCCCTCGTTTTCTCTTTAGAGAGAGAGAGAGAGAGAGAGAGTGGGCACATACGGACGCACGCACAATTATTTTCTATCCCCTTTTTAATGGCAAGCTCGATCGTCGTTCGAAATTCTTTCCGCGTAACGTACCACATACCATTCCTCGTGCTCCCTTTAAAATCTAACGCGTGAGAGTTCGATACGTATGACAAGACAGTAACGTATGAAAAACTATCTTGAGAATAATCCTGATAATTGTCTGGAGAATTATCTTGAGAGTTATCATGAGAATTATATTGTACGTAGAGGCATCGCATTGAAATTAGATTGTTAGATATATGGTTAAGTATATGTAGGATAGATATCTGTTTATATGTCGTTTGATATATTGTATATCTATACATCGTTGGTTATATTTATATGTATCTGCCGTTGGATATATATTAAATATATATATGTATATATATTTATATATTTATATATTAATATATGTATATATATATATTTAACATTTGAAAGATGTATTTTGTAAGATGTATCTTGAGAATTATATAATGTCTCTATGAAATATATTGGATCAATGTTAGATATTTTACAGATATATATATATATATATATATATATATATATAAACATATATATATATTAATATATAAATATATATATTTAACATTTATAGATGTATTTTGTAAACTATCTTGAGAATTATATACTGTCTCTATGAAATATGTTGGATCAATGTTAGATATTTGACAGATATATATATATATATATATATATATATATATATGTATGTATGTATGTATGTATGTATCTGTCGTTCATTTGATCAAATATTAAAAAATATTCGACGAGGGATAGTGTTAGTTCGAAAAAAAAAGAAAGAAAAAGTAATACATCGACGAAAGATAAAAATGTCCATTTAAAGATGTCCGCCGAAAAATATGTCGTCGAAATGTGACCATTCGAAAAAACGTCCGTCGAAAAATTTGCCAGGGAAAAAATGAAAACGTCCACAGAAATCGTTCGTTTAAAAAAAAAAAAAAAAAAATGGAAAGAAAGAAATGCAATCGAAATCGCCATTTCTTTTCTTTCTTTTTTTTTCGTCATTTTTTTTGCGGAATCCGTCGAACGAGGTAAAAAGCAAAAAACATTCGTAAGACGTGAAAGGATTGAAGATGCCGTGTGGGTTGTTGTCGATGATGATGATGATGATGATGATGATGATGATGACGTGACGATTGAAAGTTGAGTTGACGTATTCAAATTATTTACTGTTATGTTTATGTTGACATATCAGTGTCATAACCTGTTACGTTCACTATCATTTTACTAACGGCAACGATAACCGTTATATCCAGTATAGTAGTATTGCAACGCGCGTAACACTATCACAAAACCCGTTAACTTCTATTCTCATATATAGCAATCTCTTTTTATTTCATATTTATTTTTTTTTTATTTTTTCTTTATCGATATGTATTATTATTTGATTTGATTTTATTTCATTTATATTTTTTTTTCTATTTGCGAGCTCTTTTAATTTTTCATTTCTCTTTTATTTTTATCAATATCCATTATCTCATTTTATTAATTATCTCATTTTAATAATTAATTTTTAACTTAATTAATCTACTTTATTTTATTCGTTCTAATTGTTTCTTGTTTCTTTTTTTTTTTTTTTATATATATATACATTTGTAATCTCTTTTTCATTCTTTTATTTTTTATCAATGTCCAGTATTATTATTATTATTATTATTATTATTATTATTATTAAAATTATTTCAGTATTTAAATAAGACGATTTTTATTTATTTTTTTCTTTACATCGAGCGCGATCAAAAAGTCACACACTTAAATGCTTACCGTCGTTGATTCGTTAAAAAAAAAAATGAAAAAAAAAGAAAGAAAGAACAAAAAAAAAATAATAATTAAATCAGTTCGAACGACGATAATGCAAAATACGAGAACGATCATAATTCTAATAATAAATTTACGTAGGACAGACTTCGATCGATCGATCGATCGATCGATATATTCTCGATATTCTTCGACATTCTACTCGAGTACGAATAATTAAATCAATCGCGGTAAGAATATCAACGTTTCCCGGAGTCGATGCGATTAAGAAAAAAACAAAAAAAAAAACAAAAAAAAAAACAAAAAAAAAGAAAATGAAACGGAGAGAGCAAAAACTCCGTCCCTCTCTCTCTCTCTTTCTCTCTCTGTCTGTCTCTCGTTAAACGATGATAAGATAAAAATTCTTCTATGGATCTGTAAAACATTTTCTCGTCGTGTAATTTTTTTTTCTTTCTCTTTTTTTTTTTTTTTTATTAAACAACGGCTCCAAATAGTCGAGCGAATTTACAATATTACGCTACGGTAAGACGACGACGTAATTGAAAACGTTTTTTTTTTTCCCAACCGAAGTATTTACATACATACTTCTAGTATGTGGGGAGGAGGAGGGGGGAGGGGTAATACGTTCGAGAGGATGAATAAAATCATTTTATGTTAAAGTTATCTTGTTAACGTAGCAAGACAATCTACAGTCGATATACATTTGACGGCTTCTTCGAACCATCCTTACCTTCATCACCTCCTCTCCTCCACCTCCACTTCCACCACCACTTCCACCTTCAGCTTCTTCTTCACCTCCTCCTCCTCCTCCTCCTCCACCACTTCCTCCTTCACCTTCTACTTCATGTTCTTCGTCTTCCTTTTAACCTCCTCCTCCTCCTCCTCCTCCATCATCCTCTTCGTCTTCCTTTTCACCTCCTTCACCTCCTTCATCTTCTTCGTCTTCCTTTTCACCTCCTTCTCCTCCTCCTTCATCTTCTTCGTCTTCCTTTTCACCTCCTTCACCTCCTCCTCCTCCTCCATCGTCTTCTTTTTGCACCTCCCCCTCCTCCTCCCCCTCATCTTTTTCGTCTTCATCCTCACCTCCTTCTTCTCCTCCTTCGTCTACTTCTTCTTCATCTTCTTCATCTCATCCTTTCACCTCCTTCACCTCCTCCTCCTCCTCCTCCTCCTCCTCCTTCTCCTCCTCCTTTCACCTCCTACTTCACGTGTATTTTGCATTTGCTTTACGATCACCCGGCGTTCTTATACACAATAAAAAGTTATATTTGATCTTACGCTATCGTATTGAGAAAGAGAAGGACAGAGAGAGATAGGAAGAGAGAGAGAGAGAGAGAGAGAGATGAGGGTTGGAGGGAAAAGAAGGAGGAGGAGGAGGAGGTGGAGGAGGAGGTGGAGGGAAGAGAAACTCTTTACGATTTCTACTGGCCATTCGATACGAAGCTTTACGAGGAGATCTCTGCGAGGAATCCTTTGGTTTATTCTCATATCTGTCGCTACACGAAAGATCCTACACTATCTCTCTTTCTCTCTCTCTCTCTCTCTCTCTCTCTCTCTCTCTCTCTCTATATATATATATATATATATATATATATCTCTTTCCGACTGTTTATCTATCTATCTATCTGTCTATCTCTTTCTCTCTTTTTTCCACTATTATCCTCTTCTTTTTCTTTCTTTCTTTTTTTTTTTTTTAATTTTATCTTGCTTTTTGTGCGGTTTTCCTTTCCTCGTTTTTCCGAGCAAAATTAAATATCAAGAAACGAGAGTAACCTACGTTCTTCCATCTCTCTCATCTCATTTAGTGCCATTTCAGTCTTCTCTTACCTTCCCCCTCTCCCCTTCCCCCACGTTTATTCTTCCTCCTTTCGTTTTTTCACTTTTTTCTTTTCTCTAATTATTTTGTCTTTTGTTTCTCGCTTTACGTATTAATATTTCTCCTTGCAACCTTCCAGGCATATCCATTTCTAGCTCTCGCTCTCGCTCTCACTCTCGCTCTCGCCCTCACTCTCGCTCTATCTCTACTTTCCTCATCATTATCTCACTATTTATATATATATGTATATATCTTTCTATTATATGTATATTAATATTTATCAGAAATATTTGTTGAATTCTTACTTTTATTATTTCGTTATGTTTTAATATGTAATGTAGCGATGTAGTTTGTAATATTTATGTAATACGTAATGAAATTATAATTTTAATTGTAATTTTAATTGTAATATATTTTCTTGGTATGTAGTAGCATATATATATATATATATATATATATATATATATATATATAATATAAGAAAAGTTATAATATTAATATTATAAAAACTTCTTTTTTGCAGAAAACAACAAATTTTCGTCCTTGACGACCCAATATGTATATTATAAAGTTATATATATATATATATATATGATAAAATAAACAAATTATATAATAATGATATATTAATAATATATAATAATATAATAATATAATAGTAAATAAATATATATATATATATGATAATATATACAAATTATATAATAATAATATATTAATAATATGTTAATAATATATAATAAAATAATAATATACTAATAATTACAAATATATATATATATATATTATATATATATATATCATACTATGCATAAATTACATAATAATAATAATAATAATATATACCTACAAACATCGACAAGAACGAAATTTATTCAATCCTTATCCCACCCCCTTCCCCCTCCCCATCCCCCGCGTTCCCGTCTCTAACTATGTCTACCGTTTCCATGTAATTTTCTTTTATTTACCGCATCGTCGTCGACGACGACCGACAACTACACAACGACGACGAAGGCGGCGGAAGCAGTCGACGGTCGACGATCGACGATCGACGGTCGACGGTCGGCGGTCGGGTGCAGTCGGCCACAGTCGGCAATCGGCGGCGTCGTCCCGTCTAAACGAAAACGACATAGAGGAATATCCCCATTGGTGGTTCCCTGTTATCTCTAAAACACCAGCGCCCTGAGCGAAATAATGTGTCGCGAGTGGCCTCTAACAACCGGTTAAGCCATTATAATACACTCGGCCTCTATAAGGACGAGACAACATCCCGATATCTATAGTCAAACTTCTCATTCTTCCTTTACCTTTAGGGATCGAATTCGCTTAGCCATTTCCCTTTCCACATGGATTAACACAACACACGAGTCCACCAAGCTACTATTCGAAAGGGCTCCTCCTCCTCCTCCTCCACCTCCTCCACCTCCTACTCCACCTCTTCCTACTCCACCTCCACCTCCTCCTCCTCCTTCTCCTCCTCCACCTCCTCCTCCCTCCATCCCCTCCCACCACCTCCACCCATTTTTGTGAGTCGAATACGCGACGACGATAACGAGGCCGACGTTTCGCCAACGTATTTTAGGTACCCTTTCCCTTTTTTTTCCACGACCACCACCTACCCAACCCACACCGCAACCCCCTCTACCATCGCTACAGCCGTCGTTGCCGCCAGCATCCCCCTTCCCCAGAATCCCCCTCTCCACCCCGTCATCACACCCCATTCCAATCCACCCGTCTCGTTCCCGTATTCACCATTCCTTCTCTAATCGACCAGGTTATTTATAGCTGGCGATATATTTATAAATACGAGAGATGCGATTTCTCTAGGATATATATGTGTGTGTATGTATATATATATATATATATATATATAATATATGTGTGTGTGTGTGTGTACTCTTGTAATGAATATTTATGTATATACGTATGTATAGGTATGATTATATATTCTTGGGACGAATATGTATGTATATAAATGTGTACATATATATTTATATATATCTATATATTTTTATATATTATATAATATGATATTATAATATTATATATAATTTATTACATTATATTAAATAAAAGATGTTATTAATAAATAATAATATATATATATATATATATATATATATATATATATATATATATATATATACATTCTTCTAGTGAATATTTACGTGTTACATATGTATAGTTGTGTGTGTGTTTGTGTGTCTATATATATACGTATATATTCTTGTGACAAATATCTACTTTGAGATGAATTACATATATACATATATATGTATGTGTGTGTGTATACGTATGTATAGCTAAGTATGTGAATATATCATTGCGACGAAATATTCAAAAGAAAAAATTAGAAAGGAGAAAAAAACGCCAATGAAAGCAAATAGGTAAATAAATAAACGAATCAATAAATAAATAAATAAATAAATAAATAAGTAAATAAATAAATGAAAGGAAAAATAATGGCCAAGTAAACGGATACATGTGTGTAGGTACGTATCAAGTATATAAACGTACATGCACATACACACACACACACACACGCACATAGGCACATGTATACGGAGGATACATACACAAACGGTATGCTTATGGAACTGTTATTACTAAATCAACAACAGCTTTTACGATATTACAAACATTGACAATAATTTTTACGATAATATCTTTCCGTTCCGTTTCGTTTCGTTTCGTTTCATTTTCCCTTTTAACCCTTTTTCTTTTTTCTCTTTTCCTTTTTTTTTTTTTTTCTTTTTTTCTTTAGGGATAACATTCGACATAGGGGGGGACCACCTAGAAAGATTCGAGATAGTTTCTTTTAACCACACATCGTACGTACGTACGTACGTATGTATGTATGTATGAATATACGTATGTATGTATGTATGTACATATGTATGTATCTATGTATGTATGTATGTATGTATGTATGATGATCAATTCGATGTTTTGGTAGGTTTTATACGAAATCTCTCAGGTCGATAGCTCACGAACAAAGCAAGATTAAATATATATATATATATACACATAGATCGATCTCAGTAATAAATTACTAAGTTTATGGGTGATACCGTATAGCTCTTGTAAAATGCGAATCCTCGTCGTTGATCCACCCACACAAAATCGAACGCCCTCGTGTTCGTTACACACCGAACGCGTGCTCTCCCTCTCCCTCCTTCTCTCTCTCTCGTGCTCTCTCATGTGCTCTCGCGCGCGCGCACCAAAACTTTTCTTCTTTTATTTCATTCAAAGTGGACTTAGCACACGCCCATCTT
>OU426865.1:4088652-4091152 GCA_911387685.1 Dolichovespula media
TCTCTCTCTCTCTCTCTTTTATATTTCTTATCCTTCTCTCTCTCTCTCTTTTATATTTCAAATCCTTCTCTCTCTCTCTCTTTTATATATATCTTATCCTTCTCTCCCTCTCCCTCTCCCACCCTCTCTCTCTCTCTCTCTCTCTCTCTCTCTCTCTCTCTCTCTCTCTCTCTCTCTCTCTCTGTCCCTCTTTAATCGACTATCCGACCAAGCGAGGATCCGAGGAGTATAACGTTGGCCTTCACAGTATTTAAAGTTATTCTAACACGCGAATAGGTTATTCGATTCTCGGTTAGGCACGTTACCGGTGTTAAACGAGCGAATCGGCTTTAGCTATCGGTGGTGGCGCATCTGTTAAGAACAAAGTAGACGTTACGAAGGGTAAGCACAACAGGCAACAACGGTCGTGCAACGATGCAAGCAAGCGAGCAAGCAAGCGAGCAAGCAAGTAAGCAAGAAGCAAGAAAGCAAGAAAGCAAGCAAGCGAGCAAGCGAGCAAGAAAACAAGCAAGCAAGCTAACGTAGACTGCATAAGCAATAGTGCTTATCCAAGGAGGGCCCGAGGTCATCGGTCGCATCGTTCGCATAAGAGAGAGAGAGAGAGATAGAGTGAGAGAGAGTGTGTGTGTGTGTGTGAGAGAGAGAGAGAGACTTCTTTCTTATTGCGATCTACTCTTCGGAGGAATCCGAAGATCGAACGAGAGGGTATCCATCGTTTCACGGTTACGTATAACGTGTGTGTGTGTGCGTATGTATGTGTGTGTGTATATATATATATATATATATATATATATATATCATTGAAGTAATTTATCCGTCCGCTTAATTAATTTTCCAATTAAGACTACTGTTCGTTGAGATATACATTACTATATACAATGCTATCGGAAAAATCAATCTCCTTTAAAGATTAATATAAATGACGACTGTGACGTACAGACCGTGAAAACATGTGAAATCAAATTTTATTTACTTTATATATGTCTATATATATGTATGTATGTACGCATGTATATCGAGAAAAATTTATATTGATAAAGTATAATATTTATATTGAATAAAAAATTATATATATATATATATATATATACATTAATATAATTTTTTATAATATAATTAAATTATAAAATATATATGTATGTATGTATGTTTGTGTGTATATAAACGATAAGGTATTATCGATAAGGTATTATTCATTCATTTATTTTTTTTTATGTGTGTATATATATATATATATATATATATATATATATATATATATATATATACTATTCAAACACTTTGTTAATCGATAATAAAGGATAATTGCATTTATATTTGCATGTTTATTTCATATAATATTACAGTATTATATTTCCCGAAGAAAAAGGAAATAATTGGAAATATTGTTGGTGTTATTAATATTATCATTAGTATCATTATTATTATTATGCATTATCTATTATCTATGACCTATTACTTATAATATCATCTGAAGGTGTTATAAATGAATATTAAGATAACCGTAAAAGCGACATATTAATTAAAATCCCGTTTATCCGTTATATCGTATTAATTGATCATAGATGTGACACTTTTTTTTTTATATGATTCGACGATAGACGTTTTAATTCGTGTCATATTCACGATATCATTTATAAGCTAATCCGGCGTAGACATTTAAAAAAAAAAAAAAAAAAAAAAAAAAGAAAGGACAGATAGGAATGAAATTAAATTCACCTTAACCCAACGTCGTGTGATAAAAGTAATTGACATTAAATATTGGCGATTTTATTGGCCACATTATAGTCGTTAATCATTTTTAACGAATGATTAACGAGATATAGGATCTCATGGATGATCATTATCATTGTCGTAGTTTATCGTTGAATCCAAATACGATTATATATATATATATATTTATATATATATATATATATATATATATATATATAAATATATATATATATATATACATACGGACATACAATGTATATACATACATATGTACGTACACATATATACATAAATATATATATATATATAAATGTGTATGTATACGTATGTATAGTAATATGCATATATAATTCGAGATAAGATCTGTATAACGTAACGCATTTAATGCGCTGCAATAGAAAATCGTTTTAGTCGCGGAGTTATGCTCCCGACGTTACATACGGCTCGTATAACGCGATTGGCCACGAGAGGAGAGAACGAAACTGCCAGGAATCACGCACGAATTGCATAAATTAAGAGGCACGCGCTGCATCATCATCGTCATCATCATCATCATCGTCATCATCATCATCATCATCGTCGTCGTCTTCGTAGTCGTATACTTCGTCGTAAGGTAGGTACATATGTATGGAAGGTATAAGTACTGATAGAGGAATATAAAGTGATGTTTGTGTGTGTGTGTGTATGCAAATATACGTATTTATATACAGGGCGTATGCACAGGGTGTATGTACAGGGTGTGGCGTTTAAAATGGCTCACCAAAATAATCACAAATCTCGCAAT
>OU426865.1:4106152-4113652 GCA_911387685.1 Dolichovespula media
TTGCGTCGCGTCACCCGCGTTGAGTTACCCGTTAATTGAATTTAAATCGAAGAGAAAGTGAAAAAACTATGATTGAAAATAAAAACAGAAAAAAAAACAAAAAAAATGTGCCTTGTAATTAACTCTCGAACGGAAAGTAATCGTAAACAAAAAGAGAAATAATTTTATAAACATACACACACACACACACACGCACAAAACACACACATAAAATATATAAAAAGGAACGACATTTCGAAGGATATATACTTTAAGCGTATACACACACGCACACAGACACACATACACACACACAACATGTATATAAAAAGGAACGACATTTCGAAGGATATATTTTAAGCGTATACACACACGCACATAGACACACACACACACACACACACACAGATAGAGAGAAACACACAACACACACACACAGAGAGAGAGAGAGAGAGAGAGAGAGAGAGAGTTGACGAACGGAGGTGGCACCGTAATTCAATCGTAGCAACTTCTCATGGATTTGTAATTTATTTACTAAGGTGGAGAAAGGTGGGATTGAGGGTGGGAGGGAGGGAGGGAGGGAGTGGGGGGTGATACAAAGCTCGCACGATTGGTCGTCTCGGTTGTTCTACGTTTACACGAGTATGTTCGTGCCATTATTATCGTTCTTACGTAGGAAGAAACGTAGCTGTGTCTCTTAAAACCGGAAACCACGCGCGAAGATGTGACTTCTTCGAGAGCGGGCGTATTATCTTCCGTGGCGAAGGGTGGGTGGGATCGACGTCGATCGATCGTTAAAACTGGCAAATGGCCGAGCGAGCGTTGATGTGGCGCGGAATAGGAAACGGAAAATCAGGAAGAAAAAAAAAAAATAAACGAAAAAAGGAAAAAGAAAATCAGAAACAGGGACGAAAACGAAAACGGAGACTGAGAAAAGGGGGGCGGGGGGAGGAGCGAAAAAAAAAAGGAGGAAAAAAAGTCGTCAAATTTTCCCACAAAATATCAGAGCGAAGGGGGGTGGGAAGGATCGAAGTAAAGGAAAAACAGAGATAGATAGATAGATAGAGAGAGAGAGAGAGAGAGAGAGAGAGAATACAAAAAAAAAAAAAGTAAAATAAAATTTGGGAACAGCCGGCCGGAAAAAATGTTTCTTTTGCGCTTATGCGATCGGCCGGTACCCATGGATCGTATTTTGTGTGTGTGTGTGTGTGTTTTTGTGTGTGTATTGGTGAGTTCCTCTTCCCAACGAGGAAAGAGGAACTCGAATGGAGAAGAGGAAGAAGTGCGCATCTGAAAAAGAAATTTCCAAAAAACGACCTTGCCATCTGGGTCACTCTAATTTCCTGCAAGGACCATTGCATCTTTCTCTGCACCCTCGAATCTTCTTCTTCTTCTTCTTCTTGTTAATCTTCTTTTTCATTTTTTCCTTCACTTTTTTTTTTCTACCCTCTTCTTTTTCACGTTCCTTACGGCTTTCTCTCTCTCTCTCTCTCTCTCTCTCTCTCTCTCTCTCTCTCGGGTTTTTTCGTCGTGTCTTTTTTATTCATTTTTTGTTCTTTTTTTTTTGTTTGTTTGTTTTTTTTTTTTCTTTCTTTCTTTTTTTTTTTTTAATTTCGTTTCGCTACGAAATGAAAAAAATTATTATCAACGCCTAACAATGAAACGCGTCGTTATGAAACCAACGGCGACAAAGTTGTGAGAATTTTTTTCGAATCGCAAATATCGAGACTTTGGAAAATCATTGGAATATATTTTTCTTAATTTTTTTTATTAATCGACGCAGATATTCGCGATGAATATTTGATGAAATAATAAATGTTCATTGTGTACGTATTTTATATGTACATATTTTTTTTTTTTTTAAATAAAAATACTTATTTCGTAAGTTGTGCTATGAAATAATAAATGTTCATTGTGTATGTATATATATATTTATATATATATTTTATTATATATATATATTATATATTATAATATATATATAATATAATATATATATTATATTATATATATATTATATATATATATATATATATATATTATTATATGTATATATATATATATTTTATTTTTTTTCAAATAAAAATACTTATTTCATAAGTAGTGCTATGAGATAAACAATTTTTGTTTCGTAAGAATGAAAATAAAAAAAGAAAAAAGTAACAAACACGATATACATCGTATATGCCAATCAGATTTCTTCCAAGCCATCCCTCAACCCCCTCCCTTGAACCCATCTCATCCCCATGACAATTTTTATGAAAAAAAAAAAAAAAAAAAATCCTTACGAAGTGAAATAAAAATTTGTATGAAATCGACAAAATAATTTCTACGAAACGAAATTAAAATTAGTATGAAATCGACAACAAAATTTTTACGAAACGAAATCAGACACTTTATTAAATCGACAACAAAATTTTTACGAAACGAAATAAAAATCGTTACGAAACGAAATCAAAATTAGTATGAAATCGACAAAAGAATTTTTACGAAACAAAGTCAAAAATTTCTATGAAATCAACAAAAGAATTTTTACGAAACGAAATAAAAATCGTTACGAAACGAAATCAAATATTTGTATGAAATCGACAACAAAATTTTTACGAAACGAAATAAAAATCGTTACGAAACGAAATAAAAATCGTTACGAAACGAAATCAAAAATTTGTATGAAATCGACACAAAAATTTCTACGAAACGAAATCAAAAATTAGTATTAAATCGACAAAAAAATTTTTACGAAACGAAATAAAAATCGTTACGAAATGAAATAGAAATTTTTGTGAAGTCAAAAAAAAAGAAAAATAACTTTATGAAATAAAAATTGGCGCAAGCTTTTAGTTTTCTTTCGAAATTGATATAATCGGGATTTCTGAGAGAACGCGCGTGTTCGTACGTCGCTCGTACATCGTATTAAAAATACATTAACTGGCCAATAACGTAACGCTAATATAAGTTGAAAGCTTTACGTATCATCATCATCTCTCTCTCTTTCTCACTCTCTCTCTCTCTTTCTCACTCTCTTTCTCTTTCTCACTCTCGAGTATCGGTGAAATGGAATGGCTCGAGTTGGTTGACAGACGACGACAGGAACGCATATAAGCGACGTAACCAAATGTTCCTCGTCGGAATCCTGTCGTCGCGTTCATCGTCCCCCTGCCCCTCACCACGCACCCCTTGACACAGCCAACATCCCCCATACCCCATATCCCATACCCCCATATCCCATACCCCATAACCCATATAACCCCAATGTAACCAAAAGTGAATCTGGATATTAGTATAGTATAGATATCACGGTTGTTTCAGACACGGTTTGGTTTTCAGTATTCTCTCTCTCTCTCTCTCTCTCTCTCGCTCTCTCATTCTTTCTGTCTTCTTTTTTCTACCCCCCCCCCTCTTCCTCTCTCTCTCTCTCTCTCTATCTTTCTTCCTTTCCATCTATCCATCTTTCTTCTTCTTATTATTCCTATTCCTACTCCCTCTTTCACCTCGTGTCTAACGTAACATTAAAAAGGATTATATATGTGTATGTACATACATACATATATATATATATATATATATATATATATATATATATATATATAAAAAGAAAAAAAGAAAGAAAATAAAAATGTACGATGGCAAAAAGAGAAGTAGAAGTAGTTTGCCCGTTAATTATAATCTCGTCGTTACGCTTCGCAATTTTTGCGATGGGGGAGTGCACCTGTCCGAAGAGAAAGAAAGAGAGAGAGAGAGAGAGAGAGAGAGAGAGAGAGAGAGAAAACCACTGTGATATTGCGCGTGCTTACGATTACGTTTCATTTTATAATTACCCTTACAATTACGTTCTCCTTCGTGTAATTACGCACACGTGCGATCGCGTGACGGCAACTTTAACGGCTATCCGTCCCGCTCGTAGTTGTGTTGAACGTTGCGAGGAATAAGAACTATGTATCCTAATGTTTACACCGTCAAGCGACGAAATTATCATTGGAGACCATTTTTTACCGTTATGGTATCGTACTATTAAAAAAAAAAAAAATAAATAACAAATGATATATATATATATATATGTGTGTGTGTGTATGTGTATTTGAAATACGTGTGTTCGTGCGTGAGCGTGTGTTTTATAATTTTATTTTGGATTTTTTGTAATTTTTTTTATTTATTTTTTTTTTTACAATAACATTACATATATATATATATATATATATATATATATATATATGTATATATATATATATCTTTTTATATATATATATGCATATGAATAAAAGATTGAAACGATTTCTAGATATACACGACTGCTTCTTAATGGAAAGAAAAAGAGAAGAAATATTAAAATATTAAAACTTTCGGAATTATCTTTATCCTAAATTATTTTCTACTTTCTCTCAGAGAAGTACAGAGAATTTATGTCGTGTATATATATATATATATATACATGCATACACACGAACGTACTTACATACGTATGTGTAATTTATAAAAATAACTCGAAGTGCTAAACACAATCATAATGGCGCCAACAAACGTCCCTTCCGATGTATTCGTAATGTATGCATGTATTTATATATTTGTTATGTATGTATGTACGGATGTATGTGTGTATGGTATGTATGTATGTATGTATGTATGTATTTAGCTCGGAAGATCAAAGTTCAAAAAAAAGATTCCAGAGCTCTTTTGACTCAACTCTCGATACCTGGAATCGCTGTTTAGTCTGTTACGACTCGTCTCCACCACTGGCAATGGTACTCTTCAAAGGCATATATAAATATATATATATATATATATATATATATATATATATATATATATATATGTATGTATGTATGTATGTATGTATAACTGATTTACAATAATATAAATGTATAATAAAATATATTAAATCTATTTAAAGAAATATACATATGTGCCGATATAAATATATAAATAAATAACGATGTATATATACGGTAAAATATATTATTATATTTTTATATATTTAATATACACATATATACACATATATACACATATATATACATACATATATATATATATATATATGTATACATATTTATGTACATAAAACAAATCTATAATAACATAAATGTATAATAAAAAAAAATATATATATATATATATATTAAATGAATTTTAGAAAACGAGAATTATACATACGTGTATATACATATGTATAAATAAAATAATGATATCGATATACGATAAAAAATATCATCATATTTTTAGATTATATTATATATATATATATATATAGATGCATGCACACGCATATACGCATATATGCGTTTCAATTCGAAAGAGTTAATAATAAACGCAAGCACGTACCATACATACGTATGGCACCGGAAGAAACCGCAGAGTGGCCTATACGTACTACGAGCTTCGTTCGGTCTTCCTGCCTACAAAAAAAAAAAAAAAAGAAGAAGAAGAAGAAGTAGAAAAAAATTAAAATCCTTACGAATTCTTATCGACGAATTAACCCACTCGAATCCGAAGAAGCAAACATAATTCGTCTATATGAAGAGAAGAAGAAAAAAAAAATATATATATATATATATACATACACACACAGAGAGACACACGCACACAAACGCACTTATGTATCTCTAAAAAAGAAAAAAAAGAAAAAAAAGAAGAAGAAGAAAAAAAAGAGCCAAAAAAATGAAAGAAAGGTACAATAAAAAAAAAAAAAAGAGAGAGGAAGGAAGGAAGGAACGAGAACAGAGAGAGAAAAAAAAGAAAGGAAAAAAATAAAACGAAGGAGGAAAAGAGAAGAAGAAAAAAAAAAAAAGGAAGGTGCAGAAATACGTGAGAATAAATTTACGTTAGAATAATCAATAACATTTATCATACGAATTTAGGAAAGCGATTACTCATAGTTAGAATTTACTCGGCATGAAAACAATGTTCTAAATTTACACGATCGGGCACGATTTCCTCCTGACGATTGTGCTCCCGAAAGTAAACTCCTCTCTCGTTCGTTTCCTTTTCTCTCTCTCTCTCTTTCTTTCTCTCTCTCTCTCTCTCTCTCTGTCTCTTTCTTTCTTACACTCATTCTCTTTCTCTCTTTCTCTTTCTTTCTTACAATCATATACTCTTTCTCTCTTACACTCATATACTCTTTCTCTCTTACACTCATACTCTTTCTTTCTCTTTCTCTCTCACAATCATTGTCTCTCTCTCTCTCTCTCTCTCTCTCTCTCTCTCTCTCTCTCTCTCTCTCACTCACTCTATTTTACAATAACGTGGTAGACATCGAAAAACGAGGCTCCTCGAGGGAATGAAAATCCCTTGGATGGGAGCGGGCTGTAAAGAAAATTAAAAAAAAAAAAGGAAAAAGGAAAAAGGAAAAGGGAAAAAGGAAAAAGAAAATAGTGGGAGGGAAGGAAAAAAATAGAGACACAGAGTGGAAGTGAATAAAGATGAAAAAGGGAAGAAGTTTCTCGAGCGTGAGACAATTAATGGTACTCCTTCGATGACAGAGTCATACGTAGTACGTGTGCGTGTGTATACGCGTGTGTGTATGTGTACGTATTGTCTGTGCAAGTGTGTGTGCGTGCGTGCGTGTGTGTGTGTGTGTGTGTATGCATTCGTGTTATATACGGTTGGCCGTACTAAAAGAAGAAAACTTAAGTTCATCCTCTTTTACAAATCCAAGGTCCCTTTTTTTTTCTGCTACGCTTTTCTAAGACGAACAAATATTTTCTTTCGGTGACAATAAGTTATTTCTTCCGTTTTATTCTATATACGATAGTTTTTATTCGTCTCTACGATTATCCATTTTGTCGGATAAATAATCAACGCGCATATATATATATATATATATATATATATATATATATATATATATATATATATATACATTTCAATAATACATATATATATATGAAATAAATGTATCATGTAAATCAATTTGTATAAATAAATATTATATTATATCATATATGCATTACATACATACATACATATATATATATATAATATAATATATATAATATATATAATATATATAATATATCATGTAAATCAATCTGTATAAATAAATATTATATTAAATCATATATTTCATATATATTAATACATATATATATATATATATATATATATATATATATATATATATATATATATGAAATAAATGTATCACGTAAATCAACTTTTATATATAAATATCATAAAATATATTTAAATCAATTTGTATAAATAAATTTGATAGAAAAAAAAAGAATATATATATATATATATATATATATATATATATATATATATATATATTGTAAAGAAGATATATGAACGGATTATAAAATAGTTCTCACAGGGTCTCCTTTGGATTTTATGATCTCTCGACGGAGTTGTTAAAAATCTGGCAAACGGCACCCAGATCCGATTACATTATACTCGGTTTTCGAGAAAGTTTTCTTGAAACAATAAACAAAGAATTGTAACACCGTCAACGAGGATTATTATTTCATATTTACGATTTTAAAAAACTTATATAGGTATAACATAAACACACACACACACACA
>OU426865.1:4118652-4121152 GCA_911387685.1 Dolichovespula media
AGTGAGAGAGAGAGAGAGAGAGAGAGAGAATCTCACGTGGGTTTTGTTTTCGTGGTTAATCGTATGTATATTAAAATCGGCGAACAACGAGAGAGACGGATAGACGCTGAGAGAATGAGAGAGAGAGAAAGAGAGAGAGAGAGAGAGAAGGAGAGTGCAAAAAAGAAAATAAAAAAAAAGAAGGAAGAAAAAGAAGTGGGGGAGAAGGTGCTCGTTGCGGAGGACACATGTCTCAAGCATGTTTGAAACACGTGAGAGAGAGAGAGAGAGAGAGAGAGAGAGAGAGAGAGAGAGAGAGAGAGAGAGAACCGTTCTCAAAAAAAGGGAGAAGATGGAGGGGAAAGAAGACGGAGTGTGATGGAGTGGGAAGAAGGAGAGGGGGTGGGGATGGAGGGAGGGAGGGAGGGAGGGATAGAAGGCAGAAGGGTGCGAGGGTTCTGGCGTGGGGGCAAAAGACCAGATAGAATATGGAAAGAAAAATGAAGAAACGACCTTTGTAAGGGGGGTGGGAGTGGGGTAACGGGAAAGGGATAGAGAAGAAGAAGAAGAAGAAGAAGAAGAAGAAGAAGAAGTTCTTTACCTGGCAAAACGCTTAGGTTTAAAACGGACGGACACGTCCTTACAACATCCGGACCGACACCGTCTATGGTGCACGCCCTTCCTCCCCCCCACCATCCCTTCGTCTCCGTCCACCACACCCCCATGTTTCTCTCTTTCTTTCTTTCTTTTTTTCCCTTCTTTTTTTCTTTTTCTTTTCGGATAAATCATATTATCGACAATGGTATCCGATTCATTTAGCGTTAAACATTCATGGAGGGTTTTGGTTCTGGTTTTGATTTTGGTTTTGGTTTTGGTTTTGGTTTTGGTTTTGTTGCTGGTTTTGGTTTTTTCTTTTTACGATAAAGGATCGTAACGCTCAAGTCAAACAACCATTCGTTTCCATTAAAAAAAAAAAAACTTCGCGTTGACGCCCATACATACGCCTGCACATACACACGCGCGCGCGCGCACGGACACATATTGACACACGCTCGTGTGTGTATGTGTGTGTAAATATATATATATATAAATATATATATAAATATATATATATATAAATATATATATATATATATATATATATATAAATATATAATAAAACAGATACATATTTTTGCTCGATGGACGAAGTAATATGAGTGGGAAATATATTTTAATGAGATCCACGGGATACAACGAGATTGTAAACTAATATTCTATTTAAAGAAACTAATATTCTATTAAAAATTAAAAAAAACTAATATTCTATTTATTCGCGGTCTCCTCATCTACGTCAGTTTTATTATTATTATTATTATTATTATTATTATTATTATTTTTTTTTTTTTTTTTTTATTATTATTATTCGTTTTTTTGCTATTTTCTCTCTTCCCCTTTCCTTTCTATTTTGATTTATTTTATTCTTCTTTTTTTTGTTTTTTATAGGAATGATAAGAAAAAAGGGATAAAGTGGATGAGATTTATATAAAGTAAAATTATTGAGAAATGAGTGGGTTTTACTCGTCGAGGAGAAAGAAAGGAAAAAAGTAAGAAAATAAAGATAGAAAGAAAAACGAATAAATAGATAAATGATTGATACAAATACAAAAAAAAAAGGAGGAAATAAATAAGTAAATAAATAAATAAATAGATAAATAATAGGAAAAAAAAAAGGGGAAAAATGAAATTCTTTAAAACGCGAAGACCGAAAGTATGAATTTATTTTTACGTATAAAAAATAGAAATTTACGAAGAACTCGCGTTCTTCGTAAGAGAGAGAGAGAGAGAGAGAGAGAGAGAGAGAGAGAGAGAGAGAGAGAGAGAGAGAGAGAGAGAGAGAGAGTGAAATACGCGGAAAGAGATGCGCTCAACGAAATTCTCAAGAGAAAAAATAACTATTCCTGAAGGAAAAAAAAATAAATAAATAAATAAATAAATAAAAGGATAAGAAAAGAGAGTTTTCTCGCGAAAACTCGACTACCGGGACGAATTTATTTTAACGTTCAAAGAAATTCAAGCATAAGGAAAGTTAACGACTATCCCCGAAGAAACGATAAAATGAACAGATGAATAAGTGAATTAAAAAAAAAGAAAAAAAAACAAGACAAGAAAATATAAAAATAAAAGAAGATGAGAGAACGAACGAACGAACGAACGAACGAACGAACGACTAGAAAAAAAAAGAAAAATAAAAAAAAGAGAAAAGAAAGAAGAAGAAGAAGAAATGAAAAGAAAATTAAAGGAGAGAGAGAGAGAGAGAGAGAGAGAGAGAGAGAGAGAGAGAGACGACTCCAAAAGAAAAAAGAAAAAAAAGGAAAACCAATAACGATTCAAGTGTGTCGTATTACCAACAATAATGATAAAAATAAAAAAAAAAAAAGGAAAAGGAAGCCGAGTGATCCTCCCACGTGGAAGATTTTCGAAAAGAAGAAAAGTGTAACATTTTCGAAAAGAAGAAAAATGTAACATTTTTGAAAAAAAA
>OU426865.1:4133652-4156152 GCA_911387685.1 Dolichovespula media
GATAGAAAGAGAGAGAGAGAGAGAGAGAGAGAGAGAGAGAGAGAGAGAGAGAAATGAAATTAAAGAACGATACTTTCACAAATTTTCTCGATCGATCGATCGATAAATCAAATCTTCTCTCTCTCTCTCTCTCTCTCTCTCTCTCTCTCTCTCTCTCTCTCTCTCTCTCTTCATTTTTTTCTTTTTCCCTGATCTATGGACTCGTCGGATAGAGATTTCCTATAATTGAAAAGATCCTCGTAAGATCGTTAATTAAAGTCCTAATCCAATTAATCCAACCATTCGGTAGTCTTTAAATATAACCTATAAAGCATTCGTAAACCTATCGACGGAGTTGAAAGGAAAACGAGAGATCGAGAGATCGAGAGATCGAGAGATCGAGAGAGAGAGAAGAAGAAGAAAAGGAAAAGAACAAAATCAAAAACAAAAGAACGACAAACGAAAAAAGGATCGTCGCGGAACGGATAAACAACGATCGTCATATAGAAAATCTCGATCACGATCTAAGACCACGATCTACGATCACGACCTACGACCAATGACGATATCGACTCCGTATCGAGTCGACCGACCAACCGACCGACCGACCGACCGACCGACCGACCGACCGACCGACCAACCAACCAAACCCCCTCGTCCCCCGTCCCTCCCTCCCCCACCGTCCTCCCCTGATTTCTTCTACGATCGAAAATGATTACGAGTACGAGATATATATAAGTTATTCGAAACGCGTGCCTTCCTTCATCTTTTCTTATACTTCTTTACCTTCCCCTCCCCTCCCCTCCCCTGCCCTGCCCCCCCTCCCTTTTCAATGGCGCCCAGGTTCCTACGGACTTAGTTAGCGACTCTATGAACTCTACGGATTTAGTTACGGACTCTACGGACTTAGTTACGGACTCTACGGACTCTACGGACTTAGTTACGGACTCTACGGACTCTACGGACTTAGTTACGGACTCTTAAAGCGTCGCACGTTCCCCAAACGTATAATTATGCATCGCACGAGTCCCTTCCTTCCAGGAGTATATCGCACGGACATCGCGCGCCGTTGATCGTGTGGCGCGAAGAATTACGTCGCGACTACGCTTCCTTATCTTTACGCGATATCTTTTTTTTTCTCTCTCTCTTTCTATCTCTCTCTCTCTCTCTCTCTCTCTCTCTCTCTCTCTCTCTCTCTCTGTCTGTCTCTCTGTCCTCTGTCTCTATTTTCTCTTTTCTCTTTTCTCTTTTCTTTGAGTTAAGTCACTAACGTTTAAGCATTGCATATCCCACGTTTAACCGTTCTTACGTTGTACATGTTGGTTGTACGGACATGAGGACGTATCACGAGCATTACTTGGGTTCTTTTTATTTTTTATTTTTTTTTTTTTTTTCTTTCTTCTTTTTTCTCCTTGGTGAAGGATTGGAGTAACGAAACGGGATGAAAAAGAAATAAATATGTGTGTGTGTGTGTGTGTGTGTATTTAATATAAAAATAAAATATATATATATATGTGTGTATATTAAAATAAAAAAATATATATATATATATATATGTACATTTAATATAAAAAGACAATATGTATATATATATATGTGTGTATATTTAATAAAACAAAATATATATATATATGTATATTTAATATAAAAAGAAAAAAAAAATATATATATATATAGATATTTTGTAGATGAGTGAAAATATATGTAGATGAGTGAAAAATCTAGTGTACGTGATTGGAACGACGATTTATTGGAATTTCTTTTCTTTTTTATTTTTCTTGATTTTTTTTTTTTTTTTTTCTTTTTAAATTAGTACACGTCTCACGCCTTTCGTTTCACGGTTCTTATTTCGTACGGACGCGAAGACGTATTTATTAGAATTTCTTTTTATTTTTGTTTTCCGTTTCAGTTATATTTTGAATTTATCATTGTTATTTATATATCGAATTTTTGTCTTATTTATTTATTTATTTTTATTTTATAAATTACTACACGCTCACGCCTTTCACTTCACGGTTCTTATATTGTACGAAATCGAAAACGTATATCTTCTACGTGATTAGAACGACGATTTATTAGAATTATTAGAATTTCTTTTTGCTTTTTCTTTATTTCTTATTTTAAATTACTACGCTTTTACGCCTTTCATTTCGCCATTCGTATTGTACGGAATCGAAAACGCATATATATATATATATATATATATATATATATATATATATAATATCGATGAGTAAAAAATCTTGTACGTGATTAGAACGACGATTTATTAGAATTTATTTATTTTTATTTTTATTTTTTTTTCTATTTAATTTTCTTTTCAAGATACTACGCATAGGCTTTCCATTTCGCCATTCTTATTGTACGGAATCGAGGTCGTATTATAAATAATACTTATATTTTTCTGTATGAAGAAACGAAAGATAGAATGAGATGATTAACGATCGCTAAAATATATATATATATATATATATATATATATATATATATATATATATATATATATATATATATATATATACCAGGAAGAAAGCTTTCGTGATATGAATGACGAATAAGATGATCGAATACGATGATGATAATGATGACGATTGATCAATAATGTATTCGAATCCAATTCGAATTTTTATACCATTCTATCGCATGAATATATATATATATATATATATATATATATATATATATATATACATATACATATAAATATTATACGTAAGAATATTTAAAATACCTATATATATATATATATATATATACGTTCTACGTACTCGTCGAATTTTTAATCGATCCGTTTACTCCTATCACTACTTTAATGTATCAACGATTTGTATCACGTAAAAAAAAAAAAAAAAGAAGAAAAAAGAAAAAACACGAAAAGAAAAGGAAGACAAGAAAAAAAAAAGGAAGATTAGGCAAATAAAAATTATAACAATCGTTGGGATGAGTTTATTCGAAACGCAACGCTTTACGATTTATTCAAATAAGATCTAATCGAATTTGATAATCGTTTTAACGCTCATCACCTACTCGATTGGCCTGTAAGAAAATATATACATATACCATACATACGCAAACACGCGAGCGCACATAAATATCCATTTAAACGGCGATTTTTACCATCGATACACCTTCAAACTTATGACTCTCGACGTAACCGCAAGATTCAAGTGTTAAGCAAACACATTGAGAGAGAGAGAGGCCACCGTAAATACACACGGTCTTTATAAATCCCCATGAGAAAGAATGTCTCGGCACGTCGAACGTCTAGACTAAAACGACTATCGTTAAGGAGAAAGAGAGACAGACAGAGACAGAGAGAGAGAGAGAGAGAGAAGGATTGAAACGATGGAAAGAAAAGGATAGAGAAAAGCAAAAAAAGATAAAAACGGATAGAAAAAGGAAAGAACGGGCTCTAACAAATTCAACTCCCTGAGCGCAATTTGAAATCCTTTTAATAAAACTCTCCTTTGATTTCTTATCGCTTTCTCATTTAGACCGAACGTATGTGTGTGTGTGTGTGTGTGTGTGTGTGTATGCGTACGAGTACATAAGTACATACGTACGTACGTACGTACGTACATACATATGTATGCGTTGAAAGTTTAAGCGCCTTAAACGTGACTACCATCCCTCTCGTCCCATCCTCCATCCTCCATCCTCCATCCTTCTTCCTCCTCCTTCCTTGTTCAAGGGAGAAGAAGTTGATCGGATTTGAAATCCATACTTTAAATCTAAATTTCAAATTATCGTCCATCCAACTATCTAAGCGCTTACGTATGTTACGAACGTCTTAACACGATTAACGTTCGGTTCGGTTCGGTTATATTCGTTTCGTTTCGTTTCGTTTCGTTTCGTTTCCGCGATAAGGGAAAGGAGAAGGAAAAAGAAAAGGACAAAAAAATAAGAAAAGAAGAAAAAAAAAGGAAAAGGAACTTAAAGATGCCACTTAGGATTTCTCTTTTTTTTTTTTTTCTTCTCAAAGTCAAACAGATCGTTATCCGAAATAAAGAGAGTAATTTTGGTTTTTGTTTTTTTATTGGATTCCTTTTTTTTTTTTTTGAAAAGATAAGAAATCGCGTATCCTACCCGATTAGCTGTTCTATTTTTTTTTTTTTTATTGTTTTATTTATTTATTTTTTTTTTGCTTTAGACGAACCGATTCTTTCGTGAGAAAGACGGTAAAGATAGAGAGAGAGAGAGAGAGAGAGAGAGAGAGAGAGAGATTTTTTCAAACGATCGCAATTGGAAACGCGGATTGAATATCCATAAAAGAAAAAAAAGAACCTTCACCTCCACCCACCACCATCCCCCTTTATACATCGTCACATCCCCAGCTTGTTCTCCTTCAGTTTACCACCCGACGAGATATAATGACAAACGACGTGCATATTCTCGATGTCGAGTGGATTTTATTCTTCTCAAATTTTTTTTTGTTGTTTTTTGTTTTTTATATTGTCGTCTCTCTCGTTCCATTCCGTTCCGTCCCGTTCCGTTCAGTTTAGTTCCGTTCCGTTCCGTTCCGTTCCGTTTCTTTTCGTTTCGTTTTATTTTGTTGTTCGTTTACCGTTTCATTTTGTCAATGTTTTCGAGATGCACACGCTGTGCCGGCTTAGAGATCCCATTCCTTGTAACCGATTCGTATCGATCGTAGTAATATCATTGGCCGTGTCGTTTTACCAAACACGAAACCGCGTCGTCGTCGTCGTCGTCGTCGTCGTCGTCGTCGTTGTCGTCTCTCATTCGAGCACGTGTCCTTTTTTCTTTTTTTTTTTTTTATAACGCGTTCTCTACATAAACGTTACAACGACTCGTTTTACAGCCTCGCGCGATTTTACGATTTATCACTTACATATTATACATGCATATATACATACGTACATATATACATATATACATATATATACATATATATCGAATTAAAAGGATGAGTGAATTGATAGGCGGGGATCGATTTTTATTATTATTATTATTATTATTATTGTTATTATTATTATTATTATTATTATTATTACTATCCTTTTTGTTCGTTCGTTGCCGTTTTACTCTTTCTTCCTTGCTTTATTTGTTATTTTTTTTTTAAAAGGTTTTTTATTTTTGTTTTGTTTTGTTTGAAAAGATAAGAGATCGCTCATCCTTCCCGACTCGCTGTTTTATTTGTTTTTTTCTTTTTTTATTTTTTTATTATCTTTTTATTATTTATTTCTTTTTATTACTTTCTTCTCGAACCGATTCTTTCGTAAATAAGCGAGCGAGAGAGAGAGAGAGAGAGAGAGAGAGAGAGAGAAATGTTTAAATAATTAAATAATCAATAAATAATCAATCAACCTCGAGAATACCGTCGTGGTAAATCATTTTATCCTTTTTCCCCATTTTCTTTTTTCTACTTTCGTTTATTCATTCATTTTATTTTATTTTGCTTTTTTTCTTTTCCTTCAAAATCGCGAACTTTCTTCCTTCTCTTTCTTTTTTTTTTGTTCGTTTGTTCGTTCGTTTTCGAAATCCTGACGATCCTTTTCTTGAATTATTATTTTTCTTTCAAAGTCGCGACAACAATTTTGTTTTTTCTTTTTCCAAAAACGCGACGACTATATTCTCACTATATATTCGTCACTCTCCTTTTTTTTTTTCAAAATCGCGATGACCTCTCTCTCTCTCTCCCTCTCTCTCACTCTCTCTTTCCTTTTAACGTGACTCATATTAATTCTGTCGAACAGACGAGAGAAGTCTCGTTCTAACGTTTTCCAACGCACGCACATTTTTTTTTTAGCTTTCTCGAAATAATTTTCCTTCTTTTTATTTTTTTTTATTTGTTTTTTTCACTTTTTCTATCCATCTATCTGTCTTTTCATGTTTCTTTTTTTCCTCTCTCTCTCTCTCTCTCTCTCTCTCTCTCTCTCTCTATCTCTATCTCTCTCTCTCTCTCTCTCTTCCTTCCATCCTTTCTTTCTATCTTTCTTTCTTTTATCTTTTCCTTTCGTCTCAAAACACGTTAGACACGCGCGCGCGCGCGCATAGTTTAAAGGTTTATTTGTACATGGCTTATGAACTTGTCCAGATACGCAGCATGAAAGAGAATTCAGGCGGGTCAACTGCGTATTACTCGGAAAATTAATTTTTTTGGACAATTTTTCTTCTTCTTTTCCTTTTTTTTTTTTTTTAACTCGAAATAATCTCTTCACGCGATCGTATTCGATAAAAACTCATTGGATAAAAAAAAAGAAACGATTGATTGAAAGCGACCGATTAAAAATAAATGTGTCGTCAACCATCATCGTCATCCACCATCATCATCATCATTATCATCATCATCATTATTATTATTATCATTATTATTATTACTATTATATTACTACGCGTTAATTATTAAATATTATAGCTATTATTAGCTATTATCAACTATTATTATATTTATTAGCTATTAGTTAATTATTATACTACTATTATATTAACCTATATTATTATTATTTTTTTTTTTTTTATTATTATTACTATTATTATTGTTATCATTATTATAAATATTATTATTACAAATGTTTCAGGTGTGGATCCAACCCTCATGCCTCGTACGTAGCATCGATATCGTCGATAAGAGAGAAGGTGACGAGGAGAAGAACGGATTGAAACGGAAAAGAACGGAACCGAACCGAACCGAACGGAACTGAACTGAACTGAACTGAACTGAACGGAACGGAACGGAACGAAATGGCAACGAGAAATTTCTTCATTCTAGGAATACTGTTAGGGATCTTGGAAATCGTCTACGTTCGCGGACGGCTGATTCGATTAGGTGACGAGATATATAGCATGCACATATAGACAGACATAAATACATAAATACATTCCCATTACCATACTCTAAGCGCGCTCGTTCGAAAATCGCGTTTAGATGCCATCGCTCTTTAGCATCGTTCAAGTTCCACGAGCACGTATAACTCTATCTCTCTCTCTCTCTCTCTCTCTCTCCCTCCCTCTCATATATCTTATATATATATATATACATATCTCTATCTCTCTCTCTCTTTACGTGGGTATATGTATCTTTATATGCATATACACGTACACATGTACAAGCGTATGTACACGTACACACTTACGTGAGTATGTACGTAAGTATGTGTGCGTGTATATATATATATATATATATATATATATATATATATATATATATATAGACGCATACATAGTACGTATGCGCGGAACATTGTAGCCCACGTTTCTAAGTTTAGAGCTACACGACACAACGCTTACTTTAGAACGTTCTTCCTCGTCGCGGTTATACGAGGACGAGCGCGCGTACGCAGCTACCGATATCTTCCTCTCTTACTTTTACAAACGGCGTATTCTAACAGCTCGTTAATTTATAACAACAGAAATGCAGTCGGTCGCGCAACCCGTTCGTACTGTCCCGTTGTATTTTCGTAAAAGGGGTAGAGAGAGAGAGAGAGAGAGAGAGAGAGAGAGAGAGAGAGTATTAAAAAAAAAAGGAAGGAAAAAAAAGAAGAAAGGAAGAGAAAGAAAGAAAAAACGACGTTCGAAAGGAAAGAATGAAAGAGATAGAGATAGATAGCTAGATAGATAGATAGAGAGAGAGAGAGAGAGGAAAATAAAAAATGAAAAATGATCTAAATTTTATTCGTACAAATTTTTATATATTTTTAAAAGAGAGAGAGAGAGAGAGAGAGACAAAGATAAATAGAAAAAGTGAAAAATGAAAGTAAAAAATGAAAGATGATCTGAATTTTATTCGTACAAATTTTTACATATTTTTAAAACAAAGAGAGAGAGAGAGAGAGAGAGAGAGAGAGAGAGAGGGATGAAAGTAGAAAATGAAAAATGAACTAAATTTCATTCGCACAATTTTTTATATATTTTAAAACAGGGAGCGAGAGAAAAAGTGAAAAATGAAAGCAAAAAAATGAAAAATGATCTAAATTTTGTTCGTACAAATTTTTATATATTTTAAAAATAAGGATAGAGAGAGAGAGAGAGAGGGAGAGAGAGAGAAGGAGAGAAAGTGAAAAATTGAAAAATTGAAAAATTGAAAATAAAAAATGAAAGATGAAAAATTGAAAAGAAATTGAGAGAGAGAGAGAGAGAGAGAAAATAAAAATTTGAAAAATGATAGTAAAAAATGAGGGACGATCTAAATTTTATTCGAACAAATTTTTATATTTCTTCTGTTTTTTCTTTTTTTTTTTTTTTTTAATTTAAGATTTTCAATTCGTCCGTTCGACCGCATTAAAATTTTTTTCCCTGGGGGCACAAAACTCGAATCGGAATTATTGTTTTTCGGCCGAAAGTAAAATTAATCGAGGCATATAATTTTCTAATAAAAACTAGAAACTAAAAAGAAAAAACGACAACAAAAAAAAATTGAATTAAATGTGAAAAATAAATTACTAAAGAATCATTACGACGATAACAATAATAATGATAATGATAATAATGACAATGATAATGATAATGATAATGATAATGATAATAATAATGATGATGATGATTGATGATGATGATGATGATGATAATAATAAAAAGTTATAGAAAATTTGGGGAAAAAAAGGGAAAAGATAAATCGTGGAAGTTTGGATGAGGATAGGTAAAGAAAAAAAAAAAATTAAAAATCTATTAGACGATCGTGAAAACGATATTAAATAAGACGTGTAAAGATCTAAAAATATACGTACGTATTTAGAGGTTTTATGGATGTGCGACTGTAAAGAATGTAAACGATTTTTACATCGATACGTAATGTTGTTACGTTCGAAAGTAACCGGCTCGTCAATTTATGGCCAACGTAAGGAAAAGGAAAATAACCAGTCATTCGTTTTATTTTCGTAAAAAAAAAAGAATAAAAAATAGAGAGAGAGAGAGAGAGAGGAAAAAAAAGAAAATACATGTGAATGATAACGTACATGTATATATGAAAAACGAAATGATAATGATAACATATATATATATATATATATATATATATATATATATATATTATAAATATTTTTTTAAATATTATTTTTTATTTATTATATATTTATTATAATAATTATAATAATATTATATAAATATTATAATAACATATATATAACGACATATATATATATATTTTTTTTTTTCCTTTAAATATAGATATAATATAAATTTTTATTTGTATAATTTTTGTAAATATAATATATATATATATTTTATAAATAAAAATTTTTATAAATATAATATTCATATATATATATATACTTGAAAAACGAAATTTAAAAAAGGAAAGGATAGGAAAGAAAAGGTGAAAGAAAAATCTCGATTTTATTCCTACGAATGCTATAATCTCTAAAAAGAAAGTTTAAATAGATAGATAGAAAGAGAGAGAGAGAGAGAGAGAGAGAGAGATAAAAAATAGGATAAAAGATGTAAGCAAATCTAAATTCTATTCCTAGAAATCCCATAGAATACACGAATAAAAAGAGGAAGAGGAAGAAGACGAGGAAAAAAGAATTTTTTTGAACGAACACACCGCGGAGCGAGGAAAAACGTGAAATACGAAGTGTAAAAGTAAACAGAGATATGACGCACCTAAGAGGGCAAAGAATGCGTAATGGTTTTACGTAGAATCATAGTCACGTTAGAAAAGTATGAGAGCTCGTTAATTTGTAAAAAAGAGAAAAGAACCGGGCCAGTGTCTCTCTCGTTGTATTTTCGTTAGAAGAGAAATAAGAGAGAGAGAAAACGAATAAAAAAACCTTTGATTTCGTTTCAACAAAAAAAGAAAAAAAAAAGAAATAATTGGTCCGAATAGGAAGAAGAAGAAAGGAGAAGGTAAAGTAAAAAATAAAAAAAAGGAAGATGATGAAAAATGAAAAGAGATTGAAAAAAAACGATAAAATAGAGAATCTCGTTTCCACGATATGCATGAAATTGTTTCGCTTAAAAGAAGTGACATGCGAAATGAGAGGGGTGAAAAGAAAAATTAAAAATAAAATAAAAAAAGAAATGATAATAGAACGCGCAATGGGAAAACGTGAAATACAAAATGTAAAAATATATATATAATATTTATACATATATAATATTTATATATATATATATATATTTATTTATATATAATATTTATATATATATTTATACATATATATATATACACACACACACACACACATCTATGAAAGTAAAGATAGTAATGATATAATCGCGAATCATAGTTACATTCGAAAGTGTAAGTGTATATATATATATATATATATATATATATATATATATATATATATATATATATATATTATCTAATCCCTAAAAGTATTAGAAACCCGTACTCGTTCTAAGAGATTCCTGTGCGTTCTCGCTAGTATATTATATACGATACATGCATATATAAATATATAAAAGTATATATATATATATATACACATATATGTATATATATAGATATGTATGTACATACATATGTATGCATATACATATGCAGGAGAGCGTACATTGGCCATTTTCCAAGCACGTCGTTCCTCGATCATCGGGAGACGAACGCGTAACGATATAATTAGCGATAACGCGTGCATTCGTCTAATGATGCACTTTGCTCGGACTAATCTCTGGGATTAGTACTTTTTATCGATTTCCTTTTCTATCAAGATCCTTTGAATAGATTACGTTGCCGGTCGACAATTTATTATTATTATTATTATTATTATTATCATTATTATCATTATTATTATTATTATTATTATATTAAAAAAAAAAAGATAGAAAAACCCGGCCCGATGAAAAAGATTAAAAAGAAAAAAAAAAAAAGAAAAATCAACGACACGAAATCATCAAATAAATATTATCGAACAAGGATTATCGAACGAAAATTAACAAATGAAAATTATAAAATAAAAATTATCAAGTAAATGTTAAAATGCGAAAGATTAAAAATTGACAGGGGATGGAAATAGAAGCAAAAGAAAAGAAAGGAAAAAGAGAGAATAAAACGAAAAAAAGGAGTAAAAAGTAAAAGTAAAATCAAAAAAAAAATAAAAATAAAAAGAAGAAGGAAGAATAAAGAATAAAAATGAAATTGACGTAAGGGAAATTAAAGAGAGAGAATAAAGAAATGAAAAATGAAAAATGAAAAATAACAAAAATAAAAAATAAAAAATAGAAAATAAAAATAAAGAAAATAAAGAATTAGGGGTAAAGGAGTAAAAAGAATTAGAAGGGGAAGGAAGGGGGGGTAAGAAATGGGCAAAAAAAAATAAAGAGAGAGAGAGAGAGAGAGAGAAGGAAAAAGAAAGTGAACAAAAATAAAAGAGAGAGAGAGAGAGAGAGAGAGAAGGAAAAAGAAAGTGAACAAAAATAAAAGAGAGAGAGAGAGAGAGAAAAGGGAAGTGAAAAGAAAAAAAAGGAAAAAAAGAAAGTGAATAAAAAAAAGAGTACTACAGAAGGATAGAAAAAAAAAGAAATAAATAAATAAAGAAAGAAAGAAAGAAAGAAAGAAAGAAAGATAGATAGATATAAAGGTAGAATGGAAGAAAAAGTAAGCAATAATATTTTATACGTAGGAGAGAATACTCGAACACCCTGGTGCATTTCACGTCGTAGCAATTAATCGCTCTCAGCGCGCGGATAATTATACCTCTCGTGAGTAATAATTATTGCCTTGTACTTGCAAGAACGTTTGCAGTCGTTTCACAGCGACAATAATTTATAATCATGGGGAGGGTGGGAGGGAGGGAGGTATACATACATACATACATACATACATACATACATACATACATACATACATACATACATACATACAAACATACATATACATACATACATACATACATTCATGTATGCATACATGTACGTACATATAAATGTTTATACGTTTGTGTGTAATAGTATTAGTTTATTATGAGCTAAATACGACCACGTATCTTCACGAATCCGGTAAGATTTGAAACGATACGGATATTTCCTATCTTATCCGTTTTCTAAAACATATACACACACACACACACATATATATATATCTAACGTTTCCACGTATGTAGTTAGACACATAGTTACTTAGAGGTTATACTAGTATATATACCATGTATCGTCCAACTATCGTCTCCGCGACTATTTTGTTTTTTTGAGTTTTATTATTTTTTTTTGGTTTTTCTTTTTTTTTTGGTTTTTCTTTTTTTTTTGCTTTCTTTCTACGTACGTCGTTAACAATTTTCACTTTAATCGGGCCATGTTCCTTCAAATTCTTTTCGTACAATCCTAACCTAACCTTGTTTCCAAGTTATGTTCCCATACTGTACTGTCTTGTCGTGTCACTCCAATTCAACGATGATGTTGCATCGTTTGCTTATATATGCGTGTTTTCGCGAGATAATGAGAAATGGATGGAGAATATACGAGGGAAAAAAGAAAAAAAGACTAAAAAAGAAAAATGAAGAAGGGAAAGCAAAAGATACATAGAAAAAAAAAAAAAAGGAATAAAAAGCGAAATAGGTGATCAAGCTCACCGAAGGAAAAAAAAAGAAAAGAATTTTGGTGACTGTGCCTAACGACGATGATGAAAGATACACAGTGTGTGTGTGTGTGTGTGTGTGTGTGTGCGCGTGTGTGTGTGTGTGTGTGTGTGTGTGGGTAAGGAAAAAAAGAAGAAAAGAAAAGGAAAGAAAATTAAAGCTTAAAATTAAAAGGAGTAGAGTAAAGTAAAAGAAAAATGAAAACAAAAAATAAGAAGAAAAGAAAGAAGGAAGGAAAGGAAACGAGGAGCAAAAGCAAAGCATAGAAAAAAGAAAAGAAAAGAAAAGAAAAGGAAGGGAAAGGAAAGGAAAGGAAAGAGAAAGGAAAAGAAAAATCACTGCTTAAGTAAAAATTCATTGTCCCTCGACGAGAAGGCAAAGGGACGACTGAAACAGCAGCAGAAGCAGCAGCAGAGGCAACAACACATCTGGCTTACAGATTCTCGGTGTATGTTAGAATGAGAGAGTCGCACGACGAGGCGAGACCCTTCTTCCCTTTTTAACATTCAAATTCCGTTCGTTCGGCCTCGAAATGTCCATCTTGATGCCAAACCCCGTGGAGTGTGCGATTCGATGGAGCGGGGGGGGGGGGGGGGGGGGGGTAGGGGTGGGGGAGAAAATTCTTCGTAGTAATTTGCCATGGGGAATGTAAACATTTTTCTATTCTTTTTCTTTTCTCTTTTTTTTTTTTTCTTTATTAACGTAGAAAAAAAAAAGAAAAGAAAAGGGTCGTCGTCCTCGAATTTCGTTCAATCGTTATCTAATTTTTAAACAATGATCCATTCTAAATATGACAGATTTATCCAGGAGTAACGAATATTATTATTTCGAACGATATTTCTAATCAAATATTATTAGCGCGAGTATTTAATTAATCGATTAATTTTAATTAAACAATTAATGAATCAATGAATTAATCAATTGATTATATGTGAACGGTATACGGATAATTATTTTTCAATGATTGGCGTCTGATTTCTTTTATTTATTTGTTTGTTTGTTTGTTTATTTATTTTTTTGATTATAAATATTGACGAAATTTTATCTATATTAAAAAATATTGATGAATTATTATATATATATATATATATATATATATATATATATATATATATATTTCTTGTGTTTGAAATTTATATTTAATTAAATATTTGTTAAATTTATATCTAATTAAATATTTTTCAAATTTATATCTAATTAAATATTTTTCAAATTTATACTTAATTAAATATGTTTCAAATTCATATCTAATCAAATATTTTTTAAATTTACGTTTATTCAAATATTTTTTAAATTATTATACGTTCTCATTTCAAATCGATATGCCGTTTTTTCTTTCCTTTTTCTTTTTTTCTTTTCGTTTCGTATCATTCTTAATTTGTCGAACGGATTCTCATTACAAATCGATGTTCGTGGATGTATTTGCGTTATTTTTTTTTCTTTTACTTTGTTATTTTTTTTTTTTTTTTGATTTCACTACAATCCCCACACGAGCCAGACGCAAACGAGCGAATCGCGAACGTAGGACCATTTTTAACGGCGTTCAGATCAGAACCGAGAGAATCGATTTAAAAAAAAATATATATATATATTTTTTTTTTTTTTTTTTTCTTTAAAATATACATTACTATCTTTGCCGGCTGGCCGCCGAAATAAACTAAACTCCGACACGATGCGCGTATATATAAGTATTATTATGATTGAGCTCAATTGTCCAATTGCCCGGTCATTGAATGCCGCGCGCTTACATACAAACACACACACATACACACAACACACAGACGACCGTACTTTTACGCTCGCCCGTTATATTGGCAAACCGTCGATGGTTGGTTGGTTGAAAGAAGTTAATATAGTTCCTTCTTACACCGAAAGAAAAGAAACAAAAAAAAAAAAAGAAAAAGAAAAAAGCATTCGAGCGACGATTTGTACGACCGAAATGTGCGCGCGCGCGTGCGTTCGTCGTTCGTCTCGATTCGACGACGACGACGACGACGACGACGATGAAAAAAAAAAAAAGGAGGAGGAATCTTTCTTTCCTTTTATTTTCTTATCCTCTTCCTTCTTCTCTTTTTCATTTTATTTTACTTTTTTCATCGACAGAAAGAAAAAAAAAAAGAAAAAAGGAAAAAGTGAAAAGTAAAATAAAAGAGAGACCGGCCCGAACAAATGGACGTGATGTGATACGTACGTACGTTAATTTCGCGTCTCAATGCGAAATTTCTATTACGAGGCGTAAATCAAAGTGATTATTTTAAATGGTTTAAGGTTTTAAACGTGCCATCCGAGCCAAAAATTTCATTTATCGAAATGTTGCGAGACCGAGTTGAATATATATGGGACGCTAGACGTGACGAGACGAAACGAGACGGGACGAAGAGGTTATATACGAGAATAAATTCAGAAATGAAATTAGAGAGAGAGAGAGAGAGAGAGAGAGAGAGACAAATAGATAGATAGATAGATAGATAGATAGATAGATAGATAGATAGATAGATAGATAGATAGATAGAGAGAAGAAATATAGAGAAACAGAGAGAAATAGAAATAGCGATGAGTGAAATAGAAACGTATATACGATCCAGGTGGCGAGTAGGAGGGGGTTGTAAGGAGGGTGGGATGGGAAATTTTTTTTTTTTTTTTTTTTTTTTTTTTTTAATGAAAAAAAAAGAAAAAGGAAGAAAAATAAAAAAAGATATCGAAGCGATTCGATGAAGAGGAAAAGAGGGACGGGATGACAGCCACTGCCAATCCTTTGTCTATTAAATGTATTCAACGGCGTAATAGCGGTTGATATTACCAATTGAACAATGAAAGGAGACAGGCGCGCACAACGAGGCGCGCGATTTCACCGGGGGAGGATCGAATCGTACGAAAGAGAGATTTCGACGATATATATATATATATATATGCTTGCTTATTTACTTATTTACTTATTTATTTACTTTGTTTTACTCAGTTACGTCTTCATACTTGCGTGTTACGTCGATACTCGTCGTTCTTTTTTTAGCTTTCAAAAAAAAAATAGAGAGAGAGAAAAGAAATTTGGCATAAAGGAAAATAATAAGAGCGAACGGACACGTCAGAAAGAAAGGAAAAATTGAAAAATTGAAGGATTGAAAAAATTGAAAAAAATTGAAGAATTGAAGAATTGAAGAATTGAAAAAAAAATAAAAAATGAAAAAATTGTAGGATTGAAGAATCGAAGGATTGAAGAAAAATTGAAAAAATTGAAAACTTGGAAATTGAACAAAATTGAAAAAAAAATTAAAAAATGGAGGGGGAAAAAAGAACGAACGAGATCGATCGATCGATCGATCGATTACGAGCGCCGAGTACTTATGTTTTTAAATTAACCGTTAAAATGGAATCAAAGTATTATTTGAAAATAATTATATTTATCAATTATATTTATCAAAAATGATTATATTATCGAAAAAAAAAAAGAAAAAGATAATTACTCTTTCCGATCCGCTTAATTTTGAATTAATAAGAAATATTTTATTATCGGATTATGATCATTCCATTACAAATAAATTTATTTTCCAATTTTTTACTCATTTGTAAATCGTCGACGAACGAACGAACGAACGAACGAACGAACGAAAAATTAAACTTGGTTTACGAACACTGCGTCTATATAGCGAATGATTGCAACAGAAATTTGTTTACCAGTCGAGTTCGAATTATTTTCAAATTTACTCGTTTATAAATCGTCGATTTAACGAACGAAAAAATTAACTTTGTTAGAAAACACACCGAATGCGACAGTATTATAGTGAATCGTATGCATAGACAATTTTTCTTCGAGTAGAGTTTAGAAATCATTTACCATTTACTACTATTCGCAATTCGTCGATAATTCAAATATATATATATATATATATATATGTATATACCGGGTGGATAGAGAGGATCAAGATCTAAAAAAAGAAAGAAAAAAAAAAGAAGAAACGAAAGAAAAAAGAAGCTCAAAGAAGAGAAATCGTCGGTGAATTGTATTCGACGAAATCGATCGGTGGATTTTCCGAGTAAATGCGCGGCGAAAACCATCATTGGATAATGGTCGAACCATTAAATCACTTAATACGTACAAACCTTACATACACGTACGTATTATCTCGCTCTCCTCGCGTTCCTTTCACCGACTTTCTTGATTTATGGTATCGTTAATCGCCCTTCCTTGGAAATATTCCTCTCAGAGACATATTTCCGCCTATCTCGAACAAGAAACCAAGTTGGATCGGTCGAAGAGATTAAAAAAAAAAAAAAAAAAATTAAAAAATACCATCGCCCTCGTCGTCATCATCGTCATCATCATCATCTCTCTGTCTCTCTCTCTCTCTCTATCTCTTTCTCTCTCTCGCTACATCATCGCGTCATCGTCGTTATTGTTGTCCCTGTTCAGCCATCGTTTCTCGTTGAATTGTCGGATACGTTTATCGAGTTTTCACGAACAAATTCGTAAAACAGAAACGGTAACGACGTTTTCGACGAAGAGAGAAAGCGAAAGAGTGAGAGAGAGGGAGAGAGGGAGAGAGAGGGGGGGGGAGGCAACATCATGAAACTCTCGAAACGTTTATCGCTATTCCGGGCGCACTTGGCTCTCTCACTCGGACGCAGATGGCCGAGAGCTACGTCATTCCCCGTTGAATCGAGTCTATTCGCCGGGAAGATAGGTCGTATACCGTCTTTCTTGCCCAAATCCCAGACGCAACTCGACCCACCACCCTCCTCCTCACCCTCTCCCCCTCACCAACCCATTCCCCAGATCTCCATCAAAATTCCACCATTCCCTTTTCGTTCCCCTCATTCCGACGTTCACCTCCAGCACCGTGTGTCACTAAAACCCTCCTCGTCCAGCCCAATCTCACCCAAACCCAGAAACGCAACCCACCCATCAATAAACCAACCAAGCAACCAACAAAGCAACTCAAACCATACAACGCATTGATACAACTCCCGAGAAGATGGAATTCATACTTCATCGACGTTATTTTCTCGTCCTGGTCATTCCTCCCTCCTTTTCCGTCCTCCTCCTCCTCCCCCGAGCCACCCCTCATCCTCTCTACCCCCTTTACCAACTCTTCCAACAACAACAATGGCCAATCGCGACAGCCCAATAACGATTAGACAATGACAACGAGGAGGTAATACAGCGGACGAATCACACGTGCGATATCTGGGTCTTCCAGTTTTATTCGGTATTATCGAAAAGGGGAAGGGAGAAGGAGAGAAATATGCGGGGGGAGGAGGACAAGGAGGAGGAGTAATAGTTGGTGGAGGAGGAGGAGGTGATAGAGAAGGGGGTAGAGGAGGGAGTAGGAGGAGAGTACCGAAACTTGGCGAAAATTACCGAAGGTCACGGAATATAATACGGATCGCGGAACGAACGAGAATGAAGAGAGAGAGAGAGAGAGAGAGAGAGAGAGAGAGAGAGAGAGAGAGAGAGAGAGAAAGAGAGAGAAAGAGATAGAGATAGAGAGACTTTCGAACTATGGATCGAACGTACAAGCAAGCGCGTTTTCGAGATGTCACGTGCGACGCACGTGTCGGATCCACGTTCCTGACGAAAAGGTGGAGAGGGGGAGGGGGAGGGAGGGGATGAAGGAAGGGAAGGAAGGAAGAAAGGAAGGAAGGAAGTAAGCAAGCTAGAAGCTAGAAGCAAGAATACGAAGACGTAGAAGATCTCTCGTTACGAGTAACAATAAACTCGATCGATTTCCAAGAAGGGAGAGAGACAGAGAGAGAGAGAGAGAGAGAGAGACAGAGAGACAGAGAGAGAGAGAGAGAGAGAGAGAGAGAGAGTGAGAGTGTATCATCAAACAACGTCGAGTACTCCGTACGGATATGCATATAGAAAGGATGTTTGAAGAACGACGAAAATGCTGAAGCTTCTTAAAACGAGTTCGATGCAATTCGGGAAAAAGAGAGAGAGAGAGAGAGAGAGAGAATCGAACGGAATGTTCTCTCTCTCTCTCTCTCTCTCTCTCTCTCTCTCTCTCTCTCTCTCTCTCATTCTTTCTCTTTCTGAATTCATTCCGCGACGATTGGTCGTGGCAAAGAAGGACGACATTGCCCTCGACAAATTTCTAAATTTAGTCAGAGAGGAGACGGACGCACGCACGCACGCACGCCCGCACGTACGTACGTACGCACACGTGTACGTGCGTATATTTACGTACACATTCGTACGTACGTTTCGATGTTAGCGAAGTAGGGAGGGTGTTGAAGGGAGGAATTGTGGAAGCACAAGGTGGATAGGAAGGACGTGCGCGCGACGGCACAACGAGAGAGGGTTGGGAAGGAGGTAAGGAGGGAGGTAAGGAGGGTGGTAGGGAGGGAGGGAGGGACTACTGTGTCGAGGTAAAGAGAAACGGCATCGCAATTCGCTTTTGGCCGTTCTCCAAATGGCGTAGCCATCTGCACCCGTCTCACCCCTCCCCCACCCGTCTCGCCTTCGTCGACTGAACGAGGAGAGACATTGGCGAAAGAAAAAAAACAAAAAAGAGGACAGAAAATATAGGGAAAAAAAAACATAAAAAAAAGAAAGAGAATGCGAAGGGAGAGTAAAGAAAGAGGGGGGGGGGAAAGAAAGGAAACGAAAAGAATGATAAAATGGAAAGAAGGATAATGGATAAGAGTCTTTGATATTATGGGAGAGAACAAAGTTCGTAATGGAACCGTTGAAAATTGTTATCGTATATATAACATATAAATATAAATATATATATATATTTATATATATTTATTTATATGGTATATTTATATATATATATATATATATATATCTATAATTACATATATATATTTTTATATTAT
The DNA here is from genome assembly GCA_911387685.1 of Dolichovespula media. NCBI lineage: Eukaryota > Metazoa > Arthropoda > Insecta > Hymenoptera > Vespidae > Dolichovespula > Dolichovespula media. The sequence goes on from OU426865.1 coordinate 4,152,927, forward strand.
TTATATATTATATTTAACTATATATATATATATATTTATTTATATATTATTTATATATTATATTTAACTATATATATATATATTTATTTATATATTATTTATATATTATATTTATTTATATATATTTATTTATATAGTATATATATATATATATATATCCGTCTTCGTCTTTCACGAAGCGTAAGAGACTCGTTCTATTTTTATAAAACCCGCTTTGCCCTTTTGCATTACGTTACAGATCGCACGAATCCGGACGTGATAGTTTCGACCGGTGAAAAATTGACGATAAGGTGTTCGACTGATTATGATGGCGAGACTACATGGTACAAGGACAACGTACAGCTACGTCATTCGTCAACGAGATTGCGGGTAATGAAACAAACGTTGAGATTCAAATACGTTGAGATAGGAGACGCCGGTAATTACGGTTGCTTAACCGACGCCACCGACGCCACCGACGCCGCAGACGTTATTATTAATAATAATAAAACGATCGAATGGAGGAACGTTACTTTGAGGGTCGAGGAGGCATTGCAAAATGACGGTTATCATCGAGAGGACGATGGGAAGATCGGTAACGTTCTCGAGGGACTCGGACCAAGCGAAGAAACCAACGAGCTTGAAATCGAGGCGAGAAGTGAGTTCGAATTTAAATAAATAAATTTAATAAGAAAATGGACGGGGGAATGTTACACTTATAGCGATGGGGTAATCGTAATCCCTGTTTTGTTTTTTTTTTTACTATATCACGCGCGAATAACAAAGCGAGAAGGATTTCATTCCGATCTATATCGTTCGATGATCTTCGTCAATCTTATCGTCATCATCATTTATGAGGAATATATATATATATATATATATATATATATATATATATATAAAATTCTATATTATATATAATAATTCCATTATATATATATATATACATATATATATTATATTATATTATTCCAAATTCTATAAAAATTATATTATATTATTCCATATTATATATAATAATTTTATTATATATATATATATGTACATATATAATTTCATATTGTATATCAATTATATTATATTATTCCAAATTGTATAAAAATTATATTATATTATTCGATATTATATATAATAATTTCATTATATATATATATATATATATATATATATATATATAATTTCATATTATATATAAATTATATTATATTATTCCAAATTGTATAAAAATTATATTATATTATTCGATATTATATATAATATTTTCATTATATATATATATATATAATTCAATATTATATATAAATTATATTATATTATTCCATATTATATATAATAATTCCATTGTATATATATATATATATATATATATATATATATATATATATATATATATATCCATGGAATAAAAAATCCATTACTTTTACGTGAACATGAGCGATAAAATAATAGATTTCTTTTTCCCCAATCTAATATATTAAGTCGGGGAATAAGTTCGTATCGTTTTTTTAAATAAAAGTCTTTGATAAAAATCGCTCCGAACTTATTCTCCAATCAAATACATATATATAATCTTCCAGATCTACCGGAGACGCGTTCGTTGCATTTGGACAGCGAAAAGTCGGACGTCGAATTGGACAACGATAAGGGAGAAAACGAAATGGCGGGTGAGCATAACAAGACATTACCGGATCGTCCGCCATCGTTCAATAAGAGCGACGAGATGCACGGGAGTATCGTTAAACCAGCCGGTAATATGTTACGATTGAAATGTCCGAGCGTCGGGAATCCAAGGCCGAACATAACTTGGTTGAAGAACAACGAGGAACCGAAGAGATCGTTGGGTACAATGATCAGAACGAAGTGGACGCTTAGACTGGAAGACCTTGTGCCCGATGACAGTGGCAACTACACTTGCATAGTCTGCAATCATCTCGGTTGCATAAGTCACACGTTCAAGGTCGACATCATAGGTGAGAAGAGACCTGTTTTTTTTTTTTTGTTTGTTTTTTTAATCGTAAGAAAATCTACTTTTCCGCCGATCGGCGATTAATCGATGCTTTTGCAACCAATCTCTCTCTTTCTCTTTCTCTCTCTCGGCTAGACGAAGAGAGAGAGAGAGAGAGAGAGAAAAGAGAGAGGGAGAAAAAATATATTAATATATAAAGAAAAAAAAAGTGAATAACTCTTACGTACGATTTTAATGGACAGCGCGAAGTGGAGTTTATTTAGGTACGCGTTCTGTTATTGTCGGTGCTGTCTATCAAAAAAGAAAAAAGAAAAAAAAAAGAAAAAGAAAGAAATAATTTTCGACACATAAAAAAAAAATCACGCGATCTATTACAATAGGATATTGTATTGTGAAATAGAATATTCAGGTACGGGTTTTGTTATTATCGTTAATGTCGATCAAAAACGAATGGGGAAATAATGATTTTAGAAAAAGAAAAGCAAAAAAAATAATACTGTCCGCGATAACTTTGCAGAGATACGATTGATGAGAGACAGCAAGAAATAGAATGTTCGGATTAGCGCTTTGGTATTATCGGTGCTGTCGATCAAATAAATAACAATAAATAATAATAATAATTTAGAAAAAAAGAAAAACACAAAAAAGAACCACGATAACTCATAAATACGATTAATTGTTCGCGCAAGATAAAATATTCGGGCTTGCGTTCTGCTACCATCGGTGTTTTGTTTAACAAAATAAAAAAAAAAAAAAATAATAATAATAATAATTTAAGAAAAAAAGAAAAAGAAACAAAATAATTTAAGTACAAAAAAAATAAAACGGAAACAAAAAAGAACCCGCGATAACTCTTACATACAATTAATTGGCCGCGCAAAAAAAAAAATATTCGCGCGCTAGTGTCATCGGTGTTTCGTTTAACAAAAAGAGAAAAAAAATACGAAATGATTTAAGTAAAAAAAAAAAAAAAAAATAAAACAAAAGCAAAAAAGAACCCGCGATAACTCTTAACTCTTAAACTCTTACGATTAACGGTATACGTTTACAGTATAGAACATTAATGTTCGCGTTCTGTTATTATCGAGTGCTGTCGAACAAACGAACGAAATCGAAAGGAACAAAATGATTTGAGAAAAAAAAAACAAAGACAAAAAAACCAAAAAGAAAAAAAAAACGAAACGGAGAAGAAGAAGAAACAAAAATGTCGGACGGCGATCGTGGACGGAACGATGGTATAAAAGAAAGAAATGAAAAAAAGAATAAAAACCAAAAAAAAAA
>OU426865.1:4161152-4166152 GCA_911387685.1 Dolichovespula media
TTCCTTTCGTTATACAAATAAAGATGCGCATTATGCTTTTTAAACTGAAGCAAAACCAATAATAATAATAATAATAATAATAGTAATAATAATAATAATAATAATAATAATAAAATCGATTGATATCGTTCGTCTCATTTCAAAGTACCATAACACTACTACTCTTCTTCTTCTTCTTATTTTTCTTCTTTTCCTTCTTCTTCTTCTTCGTTCGCCGTTGTTATACACACACACACATATATATAAATATTAAAAAAAAAAAAAAAGGAATCGAATTTTTCTTACCAGAGAGAAAGAGAGAGAGACAGAGACAAAGAGAGAGAGAGAGAGAGAGAGAGAGACCACAACAAAGAGGGGGAAAAACTCATGGGTGACATATTTTTTTTCCTTGACTTTTCCTTATCTTTCTCATTTCAATCTTTTTTTTATTTTTCTTTTTTTCTTTGCATACGAAAATAAAAATCAAGGTGAAGTCGACGCTTCACGGTGAGAAGCGGAGATCATTTATCGATAATGATTTAGATCAAAAGCACGACGACGACAACAAATTTATATACACATACATATATACATACATATATATATATATATATATATATATATATATATATATAAATATATATATATATATAGCATTATGTATATATATAAATATAAATATATATATATATATAGCATTATGTATATATTTAAATATAAATATATATATATATATAACATTATGTATATATATAAATATAAATATATATATATATAGCATTATGTATATATATATTTGCGTATTTTTGTTAGCTTTGGAGGAGCACCGTGTACCGCTTGCGGCTAGGCCGCAAATCTTGGTCAACGTTTTGGCCGCTGTACTTTGCGTATTCTTCGCCGTCGGGGTCGTCGTCGTTATCTACATATTTCATCGTTTGAAACGCGAGAAGATGAAGAAGTTATTGGCAATCGAGACTGCGAGAGCCGCGGTCGTAACCCAATGGACGAAAAAGGTCATTGTCGAAAAACAGAAGCTCGTTAACGCGCAGAACGTACAGGAACCATTGTTGATGCCAGTCGTTAAGATAGAAAAACAAAAGTCTACTGTGGCTACCGAGGACAGCAATGGCGGCAGTATTTCGGAATACGAATTACCCCTTGACAGCGCTTGGGAATTACCCCGTGAACAATTGACCTTGGGCAATACCCTAGGCGAAGGTGCATTCGGGAAGGTAATAAGGGCGCAAACAAATACCGGGAAACCCGGTATACCCGGTGTCGTAGCCGTCAAAATGTTAAAGGGTAAGTGCGTGTGTATGTTTATGTGTGTGTATGTATGTATATATATATTTATATATATATATATATACATATTATATATACGTATCATTGATAATTAATAATCAATTTTAGCGGACACAATCGCGGAATTAAATGTATATTAAAATTTGAATTATTTTTCGAATGACATTTAAACGTTATAGTTTAACTGATCTTTTTTTTTGGGGGGGGAGGAATTATTTTTTTTTTTTTAAATTTTGAATTTTGGTGAAAATTATATATATATATATTCGAAGATACTTTAATCGATTAAAAATTATTATTCGCCCGTATTAAAAGATTAAACCTCGAAACGTTAAGCCTGTTCAATCGTCATTATTATCTTTCAATTATCATTATTAAAGACAAATATATAAAAAAAAAAAAAGAAGAAAAATATTCGAAGATACTTTAATCGATTAAAAATTATTATTCGCCCGAATTAAAAAATTAAACCTCGAAACGTTAAGCCTGTTCAATCGTCATTATTATCTTTCAATTATCATTATTAAAGATAAATATATAAAAAAAAAAATATTCGAAGATACTTTAATCGATTAAAAATTTATTATTCGACCGTTATTAAAAGATTAAACCTCTAAACGTTAAACCTGTTCAATCGTCATTATTATTATCGAATAATAATTATTATCATCGTTATCGTCGTTTATATTGTTAGAGGGTCACACGGACGCCGAGATGATGGATCTCGTATCTGAGATGGAGATGATGAAGATGATCGGCAAACACGTTAACATAATAAACCTATTGGGTGCGTGCACCCAGGGTGGGCCGCTTTACGTCGTCGTAGAATTCGCACCTCACGGTAATCTAAGGGATTTCCTTCGGGATCATCGTCCCTCCTCGTCCGGTTACGAACCTACGATCGGACAAGAGGAAAAGGAACGCAAGACTTTGACGCAAAAGGATTTGGTGTCGTTTGCTTATCAAGTCGCACGTGGAATGGAGTATCTAGCTAGTAGAAGGTGCATACACAGAGACCTAGCGGCACGTAATGTTCTCGTTAGCGACGAGTATATCCTTAAGATTGCCGACTTCGGATTGGCCAGGGACATACACTGTCACGATTACTATAGAAAAACTACGGACGGTCGGTTGCCCGTCAAATGGATGGCACCGGAGGCTCTTTTCCATCGGGTATACACCACTCAGTCCGACGTGTAAGTAACCTTCTTTTTTTATTATTATTATTATTATTTTATCCCATTCCATCCCATCCCATCCCCACTTACCTTTCCTCACAACACACACACACACGCGCGCGCGCTGGTCATTTTTATCCAGCGTTGTTAGACGGAGAACATTCGTTTTGGAGAAACGAACGACCGCTTTTCTTCATCATTTTGTTTCTTTCTTTCTTTATTTCTTTCTTTCACAGATGGTCGTACGGTATTCTGCTGTGGGAAATAATGACGCTGGGTGGCACACCATATCCATCCGTACCCTCGGTCGAGAAACTTTTTCAATTGCTGAGGACGGGACACAGGATGGAAAAACCACCTTGCTGCTCGATCGAAATGTAAATAAAGAAACAACATCTCTTTGTCTCTTATGAGAATTTGATATATTACACACACACATATATATATATATATATATATATATATATATATATATATATACCCAAATATTTTCTCTCTCTCTCTCTATCTCTTTCTGTCTATTAATAAATAATCATTGTCGCAGATACATGCTCATGAGAGACTGTTGGAGCTATCAACCAAACGAGAGACCGATGTTCGGTGAATTGGTCGAGGATCTCGATAGGATATTAACGATAACGGCGAACGAGGTAAACATACCATTAAATATTTATTTATTAAACGATTGTAAACATCCTCGGAGAAACGACAACGTATTCATAATTATTATTATTATTATCATTATTATTATTATCATTATTACTATTACTTGAACATCAAGATTATATTTTATATCGAAACGGAGTCCTTCGTATCAACGATCTCGCGTATATCCCGTTAATTCGCGAACTTTCCTTATCCTAATTTCAATATCCACCGTTGATTATCTCTAACGTGTTATGTACATACGTACATAAGTACACGGATTCTCTTTAAGATTCTTAAAAATAATTCCTCGTGACGAGACCGATATTACAAACTTTTTATTTCGACGTTCGCTCGTCGACCGACTCTTCGTCACTGACTAACCGGGGACGCTTCTCCAAAATATTGCGTAACTCGGAATATTAGTAGAAGGGAGGAAGGGAGGAACGACGTTGATTGGTTGGACGCGAGACAACGAAACAACGACGAAGACACCTTCGAATTGTTGTTTACGATTTCGTGGAAAGTTCTCGTCGTCAAGAAATATCGTATACGAAGCGATGTTACGGATAACGAATAAGGTAGCGAAGAAACGAATGGGGGAGATGGGAGGGGAGGGGGGAAAGAGAAAAACAAACATCGAAGGGAGCAAACAAGCTTAGGCAAGATCGATAATAAAATCAAAAACGAATTGTTCGCTCGTCAAATGCCTCGCTTTTTTTCTCTTCTAATATAAATTACGAAATAATCTTCGCAAAGGGACATAGAGATTGGATAACAAAAAGGGAGCGAGGAGAAAAAATAAAAAACGCTTTTTGTCTCTCTCTCTCTCTCTCTCTCTCTCTCTCTCTCTCTCTCTCTCTCTCTTTCTTTCTCTCGTTCTCTTTCTCTTTCTCTCTCGAGCTTCAACGATTGCACACCTTCGATTCAAAATCATGTTACATGTATATACGCGAAATCGAGTTGTTCGATTGTCGCGTTAAAACGAGAATTATCGTTCGAATTACGATATTCGATATTCGTTCGATATTCGATTGCGACTCCGTTCGAGTAATCGCTTCAGAAATTTTTATTCGTACGTAAGGGTTTCTCGTTGATCCGAAATTACAGAAAAATCGTTTTTCGCTCGTAGGATTTGTCACTGCGTCGATATATCTCATCGATTTCGTCCATATATAAATATATATATATATATATATATATATATATATATATATATATATATATTCATTAATTATATTTATAGATATATTCGTTAATTATATTTATATATATATTCGTTAATATATATATATATATATACATATATATATATTCATTAATTATATTTATATATATATTCGTTAATATATATATATATTTTTTCATTAATTATATTCATATATATAATCGTTAAAATATATATGTATATATATATTCGTTAATATATATATATATATATATATATATATATATATATATATATTGACGAACTAAACATTTTTTTTTTTTAAGGAATATTTGGATCTCGGTTTACCACAATTGGACACACCACCGTCCAGTCAAGAATCGAGCGACGATGCCGAGGACGACGAAACCGGCGAACAATTTCCGTACCTGTTATAAAAAGAAAAAACCTCTTTTTCGGTCGAAGGAAGGCTGACGCGCACAATAAAATACATAAATAAATAAATAAATAAATAAAAAAAAAAGAAAAGAAAGGGAAAAAAAAGCCCCGCGCACGCTATGAAAGCTGCGACGTGTATGCGAGGACGAGAGGGATATATCTGAAATCCCTCGAATTTTGACAAAACCAAAAAAAAAAGATAAAAAAAGAACGAAAAGGAAAGGAAAAAGAAAACAAGGAAAAGGAAAGGAAAGAGGAAGGAAATGAATAAAAGAAAAAAAAAAAGA
>OU426865.1:4171152-4183652 GCA_911387685.1 Dolichovespula media
ATATATATATTTTTTTTTTCTTTCAAATACACGATACACATTTCTCGTATACTCCATGATATCGGACTATATATCAACAACGTCAAAATTGGATCGTCCTAGAGACATTATTTCGATTTCGACATTTATCGATCATACGTTAGAAAAGTTTCGATATGAAATAGATTTAATTGACTACCATTAATTATCTCATCTGTCACGACGTTTATTCCTTTTTTTAATCAGGTGACGACGTTCATTTGGTAAATGGTGAATTATCGGTGCCATGGAAAGAAGAATAAAGTTAAAAACTTTGAACAGTCATATAACTTGCAAGATATGCCGTGGTTATTTAATAGATGCTACTACAGTAACCGAATGTTTACATACATTTTGCAAAAGTTGTTTGGTCAAACATTTGGAAGAGAAACATACGTGTCCGACATGTCAAATAGTAATACACCAATCTCATCCGCTTCAGTATATCAGTTTCGACAGGACGATGCAAGATATCGTTTACAAATTAGTTCCAGATCTTCAAGAAAGTAAGTGTGAAACTATCAGTCGGTTTTAACTTTTTACGTATATATATATATATATATATATATATATATATATATATATTATGAATCCGTATATTATCGTATCTATTTTAGATGAAATCAAAAGGGAAAGAGAATTTTATAGAGCTAGAGGTTTACCATGTCCCAAGGATATTTTACCAAACGCTGCAGAGGTCGAGGAAGAAAAAGCAACTGCGGATGCACATGCAGAATCGGATTATCATAGGACAGACGAACAGGTAAGTTATCGTTATTGCTAAACAAAAATTGAACGATTTGAATGAATGATAATGTACTTATATCGTATGTTATAGGTAAATGTATGCCTGGAATGTATAAATGCCAGTTTGAAGACTTTAAAGCGAAGATTTATCAGATGTTCCGCACAGGCTACAATTACGCACCTTAAAAAGTTCATTGCCAAAAAGGTTCTTAGTGGCATGGAAAAATATAGAGATGTATGTATATACAACTTACGCATTAATGTTATAAATAATTGTTTACTATGTTTAATTGTGTATTCTTTTTCTCTCTTTTTTTTTGTTCTTTGACAGATTGATATTTTGTGCAATGATGAATTACTAGGTAAGGATCACACTTTAAAGTTTGTATATGTGACAAGATGGAGGTTCCGGGACCCACCCTTAAGATTACAATATCGACCACGAATAGATATTTAAAACTATGTTTTTTACATAGAAAAGTTACAAAAATCTCGTTATGAATCAATTATATATATGTATATGTGCATATATATATAATATGTACATGATGTAAATATATACATATATATATTTTATCATATATATATATGTGTGTAAATATATGCATATATACATATAATATATATAAAATATATATATATATGTACATGTAAATATATACATATATATATATTTTTTATCATATATATATGTGTGTAAATATATGCATATATAGCACACAACACATGCATACACACACACACACACATATATATATATATAACTCGTTGATGCATCATTCGTCGCAATATTTATGCATTTGTGTCCTTGTCTCTTCAAACAACATAAATTTTTAAAAGAGATACATCCTTCTTATTGTTAAACCACGTTGATGCTCAACAATTAATGGTACAATTCTTTATCGCGTAAGATCTCCATTCGAAGATAACTGATTGCATTTGTGAACATGCCTTATTTAATTTTTCTATGTAATATACCTCAAATTAAGTTTTTTGCGTATATATTTTCAACATTAATTTAATATTTGTTAAGTAAATGTTATATATATATATAAATGCTTAAAAGATTTTTTTTTTTTTTTAAACAAGCAATGCTTCGTTCAACTCACTTAAATTTGGATATTTAAAAAAGAAGAAAATGATACCAACCTTTCGAGGAAGCATGTTTTTTTTTATACTTGAAGTAGTAAGCTTATGTCCTATCTGGATACAAAATTGTTGTCTAATCGACCTATATCAATCAATCCCCACATTGAAAATTAAATTGACTAAACGAAATTATGCATTGCTATTAAAGACATCGCACTTGGGATATGACGATAACCCAACTAGTGTATATCGATTTCAATGTCATTGATTTGGTGCACGATCATAGAACGTGCTTTTTTTCGTTTATTATTGATTCGTTTGGACAACAACAAAACAATTTTGTTACCGTACAACGTTTCTAACTAGGATATTGAGTAAAATATGGAAAGCAACCTCTATCATTGCATTCCTTAAAATTTCATTGAATTACTAGGTTTTTTGTATTTTCACATTGACTGACGTTGTTTGTAATTTAATCTATGACGTTTATCAATTGAGTTTATTCTTCCTTTGCATCGCAAGTATATATTTATATTTATATGATCAAATTGTTGAAGGTATTCTTCTTTGTTTTTTTTTTTTTTGTAAACACTTGTAATACCTTATCTCAACCGAACCTGCCATGTACACGCATCAATAGATAATTTAACATTATTTTATTCTAAAGCGCAACAATATCATCGTAGACAGCGTCTTTACCTACAAAATATTATCTTCTATCTAGGAGAGACCATCTCGCGTTCTTTCTAAACGTCTAATCGAATATGGAAGTTTGTTTAGCTATATAATTTTCACCACTTATCACCTAAGACACAGACACACACACAAATATATATTCTGACTGTACATAAAATATTTTTGACATAAATTCTATATAATACATGCGCGCATAGATGCAGAGCTTTGTACGAAGCAAGATAATACAAATTTTGGATCTGGACTAACGTCTTAGATCTTGTTAACTTTCTTATATGCTTTTATGCGATGCATAATACTGTCAGATTCGACCCGAATTTCCCTCGACATTTAAATAAACCTACGATGATAATTTTATTGAAAAAACTAAATATTTTGAAAAGACTTTGTCGAGTGAAACTATGGGTTAACGACTTATTTCTTATAGTAGATATCAAATCATTTGTATGAAATGATATTAAAGGAAAAAAACGAAAAAAAAAACAAAAAAAAAAGATAAAAAGACGCGTGTGATTGTATATATACAAGTATTAGAATGTTGAGAAATGTATTTTGCAAAGTAGGAGCTGCGCTTTAACAGCGTTAGGGGCTTGTATATTGTACACTGTGTGCGTATATCTATAAATTATTAAATAAATATGTTTTGTATAGTAACTGTACCAATGATCGCCGGATATATTTTCAACGTCCGTTGTTGGTAGAATAAAAGGCAAGAGAAATGGTTTTTAATTAAAAAAGAAAAAAAGAAAAAGAAAAAAATTATCCATAAATTGTTACATCATACTGATCACACCCGTACCTGCCGTGTAAACGTATGTCGATAGTAAATTTCACATTACTTTATTCGAAAGTTGCCAAACTATGTTGTCGCAGAGACGTTGTCATTTCCTACGAAATATCATCTTCTATCTAAAAAAGATCGAGATATAAAATTATTATATATATATATATATATATACATCGTGAGGAACGTAAACGAGTCTATCGTTGACAAAATTATCTACGAGGAAAACAAAAACAAATACCGCGGTTCGTCGAGTCGGCGTGTCGTTACGAACGAATCGTATCTCGCGAACGATACGATTCGTCGTCGAATCCGACCAATGATCGCCGAGCAACGATTTTGGCGCTAAACGTCGAATGGATCGAATTAATAAATGAAATTAATGACATCGTCTGCCGTCGTTACTATCGAACGGCGCTAGTTGTCACGTTCCTTTTTCGTGACGCGAAACTCTCCCGACAGAGTGCGCTGTTACGTCGTTATCGACGTAAGCGCACTCGTTCAACAACGGCTCGCACGCGTAACTAAAAGAGAATAGAAAAACCTCTTCTTTATACTTTTTTCCGCACGAGTCTTGGCCGTTGCCGCCGCCGCCGCTGCCACCACCGCCGCTGCCACCACCGCCGCCGTCGTCACTGACTGGAAACGAGTGGTAAAAGATAAATGTGTACGAAGATCGCTTACGCGACTCGGAGGACATTTCTCGATGTACTTTCGACGCGATAAAAGAAAATCTCGGTGTCGTCTCGTTTGCTGCTGCTACTGCTACTCCTGCTCCCGTCATCGTCGTTGTCATTATTGTTGTTATATTGTGCGTTGTGTTGTGTCGTGTCGTGCCGTGGTGCCGTCGTCGTCGTCGTCGTTGAAGCGATCCCGTCGTAGTTTTGATTAAATGAGCCTTCAGGATAGCCTCTTCGCCGAAGATGTGGAGTACGACGTGAATCTATTTTTGAAAGACAATAGAAAGAAAAGGTACGTCGATGTTTTACCAAAAATAATTAACAATGACGATATGACGATGACGATGAAAAACAAAAAATATATTCATTCTCGTGTGTTTCGATGAGAGAGAGAAAGAGAGAGAGAGAGACGAGATGGGGGTTAAGGACTGGGGGAGGGCTTAAAAGGTCGAAAATAATCGTACACGGAATTCTCGAAGCTCGCGCTGGTGGTGCTAAAGGGAGGGAAGAAAAAAGAAAAGGGAAAAGAAAGAAAAAGAAGAAGAATCTCTCATCGTTTATACACGTTCTTTCACGCGCGCGTACATACCTCCTTCTAGCGTAACGGTCACGCAATCGACGAACCTCGTTCTTATTATGGCAAACGAGTCTTCTTCTTTTTCTTTATATACATACGTATCTATATACGTACGTACATGCACCTCTCTGCCACCGCCCTCGTCCTCACCTCAACAGCCACCCCCTCCCACTCCCTCACCCCCCGTCGCTTCGTCATCTTTCATCCGTTATATTAATAAATTCGAATTTACGATTACGGATAAGAGGATAGGGAAAAGAAAAAAATAATACAGTTCGATCGAACGGACGAAAGAACGTATAGGATACGAAATGATTTTCTTTCGTTCCATGTTCTTACACACACCCACACAAATATATATATATATATATATATATATATATATATATAATACGTATAATACGCACGTTAAAAATGATCAGTCTATTGACTCCGCTCTCTCTTAAGCCAAATATAGCTTTTATATAAATATATAACTGCGTTTATACCTCCGAGGAAAACCGATGTACGCACACACACATACACACATAAATTATATATAATATATATATATTATATATATATATATATCACGTAGATAGGTATTGTTTCTCTTTAACACTTCGTTTCGTTTAAAGCGTCCTTCAAAACCAAAGTATTAAAAGAAAAGAAAAAATACAATGTGACTTCATACACGTACTTATTTTTATCCATATTATATGAATATGATCATTATTAGACGGCAATTCGATAATTAGAACATATATATATATATATATATATATATATATATATATAAGAGGTTATAAACGTGTTATTATTTTTACATTCCATTTGTTAACGACGTTTATCGATCGCGATTTATCGCGCTTTTCTTTCTTCCTCCTTTCGTTTTCTCTCTCTCTCTCTCTTTATCGAAACAAACACAATGGCCAATCCGAAAATGTCGGCTGCGGCATTGTGTCAAATCTGACGTTAGATAAAGTATTATATGAATCATTGATGAGAAAGGTAAAAAAGAAAAGAAAAGAAGAGAGAGAGAGAGAGAGAGAGAAATATGAAAAGAGTGAAAGAAAGAGAGTGAAGAGGTTAGGGGAGAAAGTGTACGAAATACATATTACGTAAAAGCGTGAGTTAACTTCCTCTCCCTCTTCTTCCCTTCTTCTCCTTCTCCTCCTCCTCCTACACCTTCTCTTCGTCCTCCCCACCTTCTCCTCCTCTCTTACGTGTTTCCTCGGTCCATTATATCGTGTGTTAGTCGGCGGTGGTCAGCGGTAACCAAGCAGCGCGACACATCGGTATAAGCCGGGTAAGATCGGAACCGTTCGTTCGTTCGAGATCGACGTTGCCGTTGTTATCTTAAAATTCCGAGCTCTCTATAGCGCTTTTCATACGATCCCCGAGGATCAGAGAGAGAAAGAGAGAGAGAGAGTACACCGACGATCGATCCTTTCGCTTTTACAGGGTCCTTGTGTTTCCTCCCGTAAACAACTATCGACGATATCTCATACATCAACTTGTGCAGGATCGTTTTGCCGATTTCCTGCGCACCTTCTCCATCGGCCAAGGGCTCGACAGACGTACCGTCGTCTGCTACAAGACGGACGTTATAAGGTAGAAAAGATAAAGAAAGATAGAAAGAGACGAAGGGGATAGATAGAAAAACAAAGAGAGAGATAGAGAGAATGAGAGAGTGAAAAGGCCATTTCTTTTTGGGCATTACCTTAACCTAACCTAATATATACGTATTTGTATATATTACGTACCGATCGGATATTATACGTATACATATATATTATATAGTATATATATATACAAATATAATTGTAATAAATATTATATTAATATATATATATTTATATATTTATATATGTGTATATAATAATATTCGATGTCTCTTAAAACGTAACGTCAGACGAGTACGGCCAACACAGTTCGATGATACTACGATGAAAAACACGTACGCCAAGATGAAACGCATACACATACAAATATACGGCTTCTTTTCACTTTCGTTATGAGCTTAACGACTGACATTACCTGATGTATGAATGTATGTATGTATGTATGTATGTATGTATGTATGTATGTATGTATGTATGTATCTATTATTTTCAAACGGAACAAATTGAAACGTTTTTTACATGCCGATCATTTGCGATCTTTCTTTTTGATTATACGCATGATTTAATATATAAAACGTGTAATTTATATATATATATTTATAAATTATAAAAATTATATAAATTATTTAAATAAATTAAATTTATATATATATATATAAATAATTAATTTGTATATATAAATAATATTAATAATATAATATATATATAAATAATTGATTTGTTCTTGTTTTTAACTCTCTATATAAAAGCCGTATGTAATTTAGAAGTAACGTACTTGCTGGTTTTTTCCCCCTTTTTAATTTTAAGTTATATACTTAACATGTAGTTTAATAATATATACTATGTTATCATATATATAATAGGTCCTTTTTTAATTTTTTTTTATTTTATTATATATATATATATATATATATCGGATCGTTCGTTTATATAAGAAAAAAAAAATCTTTTAATACATATATATTTACACGCATCACATGCGTGCATACATACATACATACATAAAGGGTGTATCATTTGAATAGGAATATTAAAATGTCACGATTTTATAAGCCTCACACATATACACATACATATACATAAAGAAACAAATTAACTGTTTACTTTTATCTAGAACACACACACACATACACAATTCCTTTTTTTCCTTGTGCATTCGTTAATAATTATTTTCGTTAAATAACTAAACGAAAAAAAAATTATATATATATATATATATATATATATATATATATATATATATTCACGTGATAACAACGACCATTCGTATGAGAACTCTCATTTCTATATTATCGAATATTACGAAGTATCTTTGATTACCGATTGTCAATCTTTTTTATTTTATTTCATTTTATTTTATTTTATTTTATTTTACTTTTATTTTATTTTTTAAACTCAAAGTCCAAAGAAATGAAGAGTAATATGTATTCTGACTTTCTCGAGACGATTACGAAAGAGAGGGAACGTACCGCGAAATCCCGATGGAGGAGGAGGAGGCACGTCTTTAACGAAAGTGAAACTGACCGGCTCTCGTGACTCAAGGTCGTATGTACGTTCGCTCGAGCACGTATATAGTATAGAGCATAGACGTACGTACGTATTTAGGTATCACATGCGTGTCCGTGTTTTTTATTTATTTATTTATTTCATTTTTTTTGTTTCGTTTTCAGTTTCTTTTCTCTCCTCTTTTCTCTCTTTCAATACACGCCAGCGTTTCTTAAAATTTTCTAACGTACGAACCAATAAATTTTTATTTTTCTTCCTCCCCATTTTTTTTTTTTTAAATTTGTACAGTTATTTATCATTTAATTGAATTATTTATATACGATAAGTTCCAAAGTTTATTCTTATTTTTATTTGTTTTTTAATTTGTTCAATTATTTATTGTTATTGTTATTATTATTATTATTATCATCATTATTATCGTTATTTCTTTTATATATATATATATATATATATATATATAATCGCAACATATATTGGGTAAAAAAAAAGAGAAGAAAAAAAGTGAAATAATTTTTCGTTCTAACCTCAAACAGAAATCGGATTATGAAAGGATTAATGTTACCGCGGCTAAAATATTTATAATATTCGATTGATTAAATTCGCTTCAATATTTTATGTCAATACATACATGCATAAATAAATAAATAAATAAATAAATAAATATAGTATGTAGTATATGTATACTGTATATATTCTAACACATACATAAATGTACAGCATATATTACATTAATTTATACGCCGCTAATTACCGCGATATTCTCTTGTGATAAGTGCTAGCGAGAACATGTTACGAAGAACTCTCTCTGAAAATAAAAAAAAAAGAAAATAATAAGAACAAATAAAAGAAAGACAGAAAGAAAGAAGAATAGAAAAAGAAACTGCAAATTAAAATCACTTTCCTTTACTTTGTGTATCGTAAAACGGCGGCGAAAGAAAAAGGAACAAAAAAAAAAAGAAAACAAGAAGAAGAAGAAAAGAAAAACAAACGGATCGTTTAGCGACCAATTAAAAAATTTAACACGTCCCATCAGGTTGAGAAACGCTGATCCCATAGAAACTTACAGAAGTATTTCAGATTTAATCGCACGTATACACATGTATCTCATCTTTGTTTCTTTAATTTCTAAGAAATATTATCTTTTCTAGTTTCTATTTTCTTCCTTTTCTGTTTTATTGTTTCTTTTTTTTTTCATTTCATTTTTATTTAGATATTTTTTTTTTATCCTTACAACCAAATATATAATATCTAAATTAAATAATAAATATATATTATATATAATATATATATATATATATATATATATATATATATATATAATATATACGTGCATGCGTGCACATGCACACAACACATACACATACACATTATATATATGAAAATATTGTTTTGTATGCCATTAAAGGGAGCCAGGATCGAATGGTGGGGAACACAAGGAAAGTACTACAAAACATCTGTCCTGTGGAATGGGTGTTGTAGAACGGCGATCTGCACCTAAATCACCGGAACGTATTCGTCCCCAACAACAACAACAGCAACAACAACACCATCACCATCAACAACAACAACAGCAAAGGCAAACGGAGCCAAAGATCGTCTCAAACTGTAGGTATTCTTAAAATCTGAATCTCTTATATTTCACGATTTTTTTTATTATAATAATTTGCTCTAAAGTAATCTATGGTAAAAACTGTTAATCGTTATATATATATATATATATATATATATAACTGGTTTAATTATGTACAAAATGGATTAACTTACATACATACAAAAGAAAAAAGTAGCGACGCGACGTACGTAAGAGAATTTTTAACTCAAAAAAAAAAAATAAAAAGAAAGAAAAAAAATAGGTCAATTCGAACAAATGAAGGAAGAAAAACGAATTCAATTAAATCTGTGTTTTATTTCCATACACCGTCGTTGTATTTCGTTATTTTCAAGTGACTACGATATCACTCGAAACGCTTTAGGATTTGACTTGAAAAGAAAAAAAAGGGAATGTCGAGCGAGACTCGACGTATAGAAAAAATTATTAGAAAATTAACTGGAAGTGATTATAAGCAGCACCGATGAAATATATATAAAAAAAATAAAAAATAGTATATATATGAAATAAAATTTGTTTAATCTCGTGCGTTTCAAAATTGACGCGAATTTTTCCGAACGACCCACACACATACACACACGTCTCTTCAATAAAGAATTTTCGATCATAAGTTTATAGAAAATTGAAAATAAATTTTATATAATTTTTTCGTCCATTCGATCTCGATAATACGTTAGTGTATATATAAGTTTGGTCCCGTGCATTTTGGACACCTTGCATTCGTACACACACACACACACAACTCAAACACACACATTATATATACATATAAACCTTTCTCTTGTTTCTTCAGCCAAGTACGTTGCACCTGCCGTAGAAATCTACGTACCACCTCCGGCCAGAAAAGCAAGAAACAACGAGCCACGTTCGCAAACTCGAGAAACTTCGATTTATGTTAAAACCGAGGACGGTAACGATAACGATATCACTGTATTACCCTCAACCTCGTCTTTCACGAACGTAAGGTAAGCCATTTAATTGTGAGAAACAGAAGAGGAGGAGGAGGAGGAGGAGGAGGAAGTAGTAGAAATAAAAAAAAAGAAATAATAGTAACGTTCCTTCGTTTTTGGCTCTCTCGTTTTGGCTCGGTTTCATCGATTCTTTGTCGATGGAACGATACGATCGTTTTAAAAAGTTAATTGATTACAATAATGATAGCAAATTGATTAATTTTGTTAGAAAATTGATATTAATCGATATTAACCACCCTGAAGAGTCGTTCCCGAATTGTGTTTTTTTAATCCTTCCCAATAACTCGTAAACGATATATAATCTCATTCGTTTTTTCATTTTTATATCAATCTAATTTTAAATCCCTCTTTTTTATATGATTTTATTTTATTCGCGGATTTTTTTTTTTGGAGAGAGAGAGAGAGAGAGAGAGAGAGAGAGAGAGAGAGAGAGAGTAATTTTATCGCACTTTTTTTTTGGCCGGACGAAATAATCGCCGCTTGATTTTCCACCGACACTTACAATTTATCCGATCGTTCCGCGAGCCTGTGGTACATACAAAATTAACTTTTTAATTTTGCTTGCAAGAAAAAGAAGAAGAAAGAAAAAAGAAAAATAATTCCATCGACCTCGTCATGTCATTTTACAAAAAAGTTTTGAGACCTATTTGCGAAGAGGTTAGACATCGATATCTTAAAAAAAAAAATAATAAAAATTAAAAAGTGATAATCGCGACTGATGAATTAAATCGAAGCTCTAATAAATTGAAACCTCTCGAAAGACATCTTTTATTTTGTTTACCGAATCGTGGGGAGGGGGAAAAGACGTCGTTGGTCGATTTTCCAGTTTTGTCGAGTCGGGTAAAGGAATGCGTGAATATATATTCTTTTTTTTTCGAATAACTTTTCAACGGTACCCGATTTCTCTAGTATACATAAATGTATGCAATAATTTATTTATCCACGAAAGAAAGAAAGAAAGTTACCGTTAAACGATATAACGTTGGGGTTTTAATGGCCGACAATAAAATTTAAGACACTTAAATATTTCCCTTTTACGACTTTTAAAAATCCCGAGAATTACTTGGTCAATCCCTTACCTTCCTTCTCGTCCCGCAATCCCTCCGCCCTCCTCCCATCTACCTTAAACTTATATTATTATTATCGAATCTTTCTAAATCGCGCGAGAATACACCTCATCAACGGTCGGAATTATCGATGAACGAGATATACAAAAATAAGGAAAATTTTATCTCGTTTGGAAGAAATTCTTATTTCCCAAATTGGATTTTTAGGTTAAATTTGGAGTAGAGTTTTTAATCGGTTTGTAGCGATGGTTGATCCTAAGATTACGGAACTTTGGTTTGAACTTAACGGATCAGAATTGTCGTCAAAATTGTGTCCGGATTGTACGTAGGGGAAGGGAGGGGAGGGATACGTGGCCATAGATTTTTTTTTGAGGTGTGGGGAAAGAGGAGAAACAGACTCGTGATTAGTTTCATATTCGTGTTTTCGTATTCGTTGATACGCATCCTTTTTTTTTCTTTTCTTTTCTTTTTTTTTTTCAAGGAATAATAATCGTCAAAGAAGAAGGCCGGATCGCGCGGTTTACGTGCCAAGGCATAGAAGAAGCGTGGACGGGGGTGGGAAAGTCGTCGTAATTGGTGGTTGTTCGCGTCGTAATCAGGAGGACAATTTTTCATCGCAAGATCCATCGAGATCGACAATAACAACAACAACAACAACGACGGGAACGTCGTCATCGAACAGCAACGTTATTTGCGAGGAACACCAGGAACCACTGCGACAACAGCAACAACTGCATCAGCAACGAACAGAGGAAATCGTATTGTCGTCATCGTCGTCATCGTCGTCATCGTCGTCATCGTCATCGTCGAAATTGAATAACGTGACTGAACGTCTAACCTCAAATATTATCGATAGGGCTAACACCTGTACGAACAACAGGGATCATCATTCGCAGTCGCGTGTTGTTCTTAATGACTCGCCGAAATCGTCGGGCGTAAAAGTGAAAGAAAATACGGTAGAGGAGGTGGAGTTGGAGTTGGAGGAGGAGGTTAAAGAAAAAAGGCAAACGGTAAAACTCATCCTAGAGGAAGAGGAGAAGAAGAAGTCAACGATCTCGAAAACGAACGATTGTTGTACTACGCGCGAGAAAGAGAAGAAAGAAAAAGAGGAGGAGGAGGAGGAAGAAGAAGCAGTGAAAGGTGAACGATTAC
>OU426865.1:4188652-4253652 GCA_911387685.1 Dolichovespula media
TTGCACAACGTTTGACATTGTTCTCCCTAAAAGCCAAATATTAATTCATAATATATAGCAACATAGATAAAGTATATATTGAATAAAACTTTTTGTGAATTGCTTCTCTCTCACCTGATCAGTATATAAGGCTAATAAACATTGATTGTATGTTATAGTTCTTCTTTGCCTCGAAGTCAACTTATACTCCAAACTTTCGTGCGTGGCACTTTTCATTCTTTTCTTGCTATCGAACACGTTTTGATCTTTGTTCAAACATACGAGATTATTGTTCGCCACGGCAACTAGAGCAATGTCATCCGGTTTTGATTTCAAAACAGCTGTATATAAAGTTTGAGCTTCTTTCTCACGTCCCAGGAGTTGCAAGCAACATCCCAGCTGTACTCTGATAATACCAAGTTCATTTTCTATTTCTTCCTCCGTGGCCCCATCCTCTTCTAAACCTTCCTTACACATTTTTTCTGCTGTTTTTAGTTTCTTTTCGGCTTCTACCAATGTATTCTTGTCGTTTAGACTTTCAAACGCAATCAATTGACAAGCTGCATTATATATTAACTCGTAAGTATCTTCTTTCAATGATGGTCGTTCTATAGGCTGAAAAATAATATTAAATAACATTGAATCGATGGATAATGCCACTGAATATTTTCATAAATAATATTCACCAGATACTCACTGAATTTTCAATCGTCAAATTCACAAGAACTGCAGATAAATTAGTCTCTCTCTCGTTTGCATATTCATCGTCTGAATTTTTTATAATGTCTTCGTAAATGGCGAAACATTCCTCATATTTTTCTAGTCGATATAATATTTGTGCCTTCAATTCTTTTACTTTTAGAGAAGGATTTTGTATATCCTCTAAGACCTTCAAAGCTTCTGCTACCTGATTTAAACGATAGAGACAATAAGCTTTCTCAAAGTCAAGATTTCTGAAAAAAGGTATAACATTTATGCATAATTATTTTTTATGCCTGTAAAAATATTAAATATAATTATCGGTAATTTCCATACTTTGCCAATTTCTGATTTTTTGTAATTAATTGCAATCCATCATTGAACTTAGATAACTGGATATAACAGATGACTTTACAATGAAATGCAGCTTCCTCATCTTGTGTAATGCCTAGAACTAAGATTGAAAAAAAAAGAGAGAGAGAGGATAAGATTATAAAACATGGCTTGGAAAATATTTACATTGAAAGAAACTCTGATAATAGACTGCTCAACAAAGTATTTTTTTCTCGATCCGTTAATAATAACAAATGTCAAACGTGTGTTCCCAAGAGGAAGGAACATAGGTTATGTTTTGTATAATTACTAAATATTGTCTCATATAACTCTATATTTATACAATTCTAAAGGCATGCGATAATTTGTGATGTACGTACTTCTATTAGCAGTTTTCAATGCTCTTTCGTATTCTCCATTTTGTCCTAATTTATTTAATTCCGCGTATAAAGCAGAAATATTGTTCTCCTTCGAAGTCATATTGTCCACCTGACATATGCGACAACGTGGAACTTGCAATGAGTAGGATTGGGTAGAGTAAAGAATGAGAATACTGTCTTCCAAAAATATTAAATAATTATAAATCTTCCGATAATTTTTTAATAATTTATATATATATATACATATGTAAAAGAAATGATTGCAGAAAATAGTATTTTAAATATTAAATAATCATTTATACAATAACACACAAGTTTATTTCGCTTATCATATCGCAACATGTTGGTTGGCTTCGATTATCTACATACATACATACATACATACATACATACTCGAGAAGTATTCCTTATTATATATCATAGATAGTTGTTTCAGTCGAAAGATACACGAGTTCAATGTTTGATTATAACGAAATCTAAGAAGGGCGGAGCGATCTTGGAGGCAGGGATCTTATAAATAAAAAATAAAATAAAAAAAGGAAAAAGGAAGAAAAGAAAAAGACAGAATATAGTTATTTTTTTGTTCTTTTTCGTTAAAATTATTGCTTTATTTGTAAAACGGTTCAAAAGATAGTCATATCGTAATTTTATCGTCCCGTCTCTGTGGATTCATTTAATTATTGACCTTTTCTCATATGCTCGACAATTATAATATTATCGATCATTCTCGATGTATATTTAATTCAATAAAGCCAATTTCTTGTTATCCACGAAACACTTCATCAGTTTACCTCCCTTCTGGCATATGGTGGCGCCCTCTGAAAAATAACAATGTCGTTAACCATTGTCGTACGTCGCGTCGGATAACGACCGAAACGAAATAACAGAAAAATAAAAGCGACCGGGAATAAAATTAAGAATGAGATAAGAAGTGAAGAGAAAAAAGAAGTGATAAAAAGAAAAAAAAAGAAGAAAAGAAAAAGAAGTAGAAATGAGTAAGAAAGCGTACACATATGTATCATCTTGCGTTTACGGTTCGATCACGTTATTTATATAAATACTCACCGACGCCTTTACATTTTTGAAAGACTTCTTCAACTTTGTCCTCTGGTAGACTCTCCATCAATCTAACTCGTAGAATTGCCTCGTCAAGATTACCCTCGGGACCGAACTGTTACGAGTAACGTCAAATTTTCAACGATTTTGTTCCTTTCTTTCTTAATGTTATTTATTTATTTATTTATTTGTTTGTTTTTTTAATTATTTTATTTTTTATTTTACTTTGTCGGCATCCTAAGAGTATACTTACAATGCCCAACTTCTTTACGAAGCAAGCAGCAAAGCAGGATAATTTTTCGTCGTCCTCAGCGACATTGCCGTTCTTTGCATTTTCAACGATGGCTATTAAAACGTTTCAATAAAAGACAATTTTTAATTTTAATTTTATATATATATACAACTTAACAAAACTTATTTGATTACCAGGATCGGCGCCAGATTCGGTTATACATGATTCCTTATATAACTTAAGTTTAACCTTCTGTTCGTCGGTTAATCCCTACAAAATATTATTGAATAATGTAATATCAAATTTTAAAAGTTGTTTAAATGTAAGAAAAAATAATAATAGTATTAATAATAATAATAATAATAATAATAATAATAATAATAATAATAATAATAATAATAAGACCAAGAAGAGGATGAAGATGAAGAAAAAGAATCGTAATACTCATAATCGTTTGGAGTTATCAAAAGAGCGTGTTTGACTTTGGGTGTCTAAGAAAATATAAAATATAAGAAGAAAAAAAAAAGAAAAAAAAAGGAATTATCTTACCAAAGTTCCAACGACGAGAGCAAATATTAAAGCAACGATGAACTTCATGTTGATGCTTTACTCGAGATCGAGGTCGGAAGTTTACTGAACGATCGTCGAATCTTCTCTTCTCTTTTTATACCAAAGAGCTCGATCATAAATCCTATAATCATCGAATACGCTCTGCCTTCCTGTAGTCTTTAGTGGGGGATGTATGTATCTGGGCAGGAAAGAAAGAAAGAAAAAATAGAGAGAGAGAGAGAGAGAGAGAGAGAGAGAGAGAGAGAGAGAGAGAGAAAGAAAAAAATATCCATCGGCGAATTATCTTTCGAATATCTTATTTTTACAAAAAAAAAGAGGAAGAAAAAAAGAAAGAAAGAAAATGGCTATCTTACGGTATTTCCGTTTTTATTTTCATATATTACTTACCATCGTCCATTCCTATCATTGTTCCTATCTAGTAACGTGGATATATAATTAATACTTATCCATTATATTCCCCTCGATGGTTAATTACAAATGACAGATTTAACTCATGAGCGATGAAGGCGGGTCCCTTAAACCCAAGGTCTTCCCTCCCTTACTCCCTTCCCCTTCTCTTCATCACCACGACCATCGTACGAGACCATATAAATTTGTATTACGTTATAATAATAAATTTTATCTTGAATATTTTTGACGGACGATATATATATATATATATATATATATATATATATAAATTTTATTTGTTATATTTATTTTATTATTATTATTATTCATATTTGCGACTACAATCGAATTTGATCGACGTATATTTCTCTCATTATCATTATCATTATCATTACTCGCATGAATAGTTGAAGATATGAAAATATATATATACATACACATATATATATATTGTAACGTAAATGATTTTTATTTTAGTCATCTTGATGGGATCAACAAATTTCTAACGTCTTTCGTTAAAGTCAAATACGCCACTGATAATTATTTATATAACCATTTATCTATTATTTGCAGAATGAATCATTTCTGTGATTGGTTTTATATAAAAAGAAAAATAAAAAGAAAAAAAATCTGTGATCTCGTAAAAAAAATATGTTATATATATATATATATATATAAAGTTGATAAAAGAGTTTTTCCATTTATCTTTGATGATCGTTAAAAGATCAATGAAGATAATTAAAAGTGTAGTTTTAATGTTCTTAATATTTCTTTACGCGGCACCTACGTTCCCGGTATAAATAACGAATTTCATATATAGTAACACTTTGACCATCGACAAAAACTATATTTCGTGTTTATTGAATACATTACTAGTAAAAGGCTGCTCTAACACGTTCACCTTGAGAATAACAAGTAATTAATAATATAAGAAAAAAGAAAAGAAATGATTAAACATTTTACATGATGTCTCGTGGCACAATATAAATGTATTCGTCACTCGTCACTCCACTTTTATATTCGTTACGATATTTTATTATTGTTTATTCTCACAAACTTTGAACCATTGATAAATCAAATCTAACATCGATATGAGCGTTTATCTTTGAACAATCGACACCTAATGTGATTTTTATTATTCGTTAAAAAAAAAAAAAGAAGGAACAGTAGATCAATAACAAAACTTTCGATTGATCTTTATCTTGCGAATTTTTTTTTCCCTCTTCTTTTTTTTTGAATCAAATAATAGCTGTAAGGAGGAAACGAAGAATGAATTAATTGATTAGAGATGGCGCGTTTCACGTTTGCAATAAGTCATCGTTGATTTTATTAGAAAGAAAAATGTTCGGTATAATCGTTCATCCGATATTTCCTTCGCAAATAAGTTGTATAAAGCGTATTGACATTATCATGCATTTAATTGGAATTTAATTACCTCAACAATTTTCATTATTGGCGGACTTTGAGGACGATCTTTTTTCAGAGGACGTAATTATTAAAAAAAACATCGAGCCGATCGTATTACTTTGTAGACTTTTTTTTTTTTTAAATTATTACATAGAATTGATTTTTTAATGGTTTTCGAGGAAAACATTTATAAATGATTAAAAAAAATATATACGATGTCAATACGAGCGCGCGTGCACATGTTTTTAAGTCCGTGCATCGTGTATGCGTTTACGCGTACATAATTAATTAATTAATATAAAATAAAATATTAATATTAAAAGTAAATATATAATAATATTAATATTAATATATTAATATTAATTTATAAAAATATACTAATTAATTAATTAATTAGTATTATAATTTTGCCGATGATAATAGTCATTAGTAACAGCTCACTAGCGTACTCTATATTGAGAAACGGAAAATAATCTGAGATATTTACAGTTATCTACAGTAGGTAATACGAAATCTATCCTTGCGAAGGGAGTAAACTTAATTTTTCTCGAATAAGATTTTTCGTTGGAAGTTGATAAAACAAATGTATATTATTATTTTTCCAAAGTTTCGGGACTTCGTTATGTGTCCTCTTATAATGTGATAATATCTTTTCTTTTCTTTTTATTTTCCTTTTTTTTTTTTATTCACGTTTAACACATTTTCAAATTTATTTCATTTACACGTATTTCGTCATAAAGTGAAACTTTAATAAAATGCCATCAAGGGCAAAGTGCATAAACATAATGCCATTCCAAGATACTCAATACAACTGGACGGACGATTTACCTGTTTGTAAACAATCTGGTATGTGTTTAAAACAACATTTTCTCTACTTCGTCGCCCGTTTTTTTTTTCATTTTAATCAACATTGTATCTCGATTTTTATTCGATCAATATACTTGTGTTTATTAATAGGATTTTAGTGTATTCTAATTATTCATTTGACATGCAATAATAAGTGTTACGCCTATACGTTATACGTTCGACTTGGTTTATACATCAAGGTAATATTAAGATATAAAATGGAAAAAAAAAAAATATTGTCGTTTAGGCGTAGGATTTTCTACGAATCAAATTTACCGTGAAGATGGATATCGCCAAGAGGAACATCCGTTTGAAGATCGTAGCTTTCATTGTAAATACGATGATACCACTTTCCTTTATGGCGTATTCGATGGGCACGAAGGGACAAAAGCTGCCAATTTTGCTATGCAACGAATGGCGGCAGAGATTTTACTTGGACAATTAACTGGCAAGTCCACAGATGAGGAGGTGAAGGAAGTTCTTAGGTATGTATTAAAAATAATAACCTGAAGAATATAATTCTTCTTTTTATTTTTTATTATTATTATTATTTCTCATCATATTTCAGACAAGCGTTTATAGCGGTAGAGCGTGGATATTTGGATTCCATAGGTGATTTATTGGCAGAACGTACCAGTTTACAATTTGATATTCCGGATGGATTGAACTCTTATGAAACTTATCAAAAATTTCCTCACTTGGTTAGTGATGTCTAACTCCGTTTATTTAAAGATAATATTCCAATATAGATTAATATATACATATACATATATGCGTTATTTATTAATAGGTCGACAAGTTAAATTCATTAAATTGTGAATTATCAGCTGGAACAAGTGCGGTGGTTGCACTTGTATACGGTGGCAGATTGTACGTTGCCAATGTCGGAGATAGCAGAGCGCTGTTGTGTAAAACGGATGATAATCAAGTATTAAGAGTTATCCAGCTAAGCGTCGATCATGATTTACGTAACGAGGATGAACTTCTACGCTTATCGCATCTGGGTTTGGATACCGATTCCATCAGGCAAGGTGCGTTCATTATAAACACGGCGGACACGTATGTAAAAAGAAAAAAAAAAGAAATTTATACATTTTTATACGTACTATAACAAATCTGTTTCAGAAAAATTATTAAGAGCTGTCAATGATATTTAAGGTTCTCACCTTGGAAATCAAGAAAATACACGTTGTCTTGGAAATTATCTTGTTAAAGGTGGATATAGAGAATTTGAAGAGCTATCGTCTGCTAAAGCAGAACCAATTATAGCAGAGCCAGAAATTCATGGTGGAATAGAGTTGGACGATTCCTGTAGATTTTTGCTGCTAATGTCTCGTGGACTTTATAAATCGTTGGAAGAGGCAACAGGGACCGACCAAGTTAATAAAGAATTGGCTCTTATGGCCGTCGAACAGGTATTCTAAAGTGACAAGTTATATAACATCTTAGAAGATTCTTTTATATATATATATATATATATATATATATATATATATATATATATATATATATATATATATATATATTAAATACGAATATAAAATCTAATAAAAAAAAATTTTAGTTCCGCATACAGTCAACATTGACGGGTGTCGCTCAGGCTGTAGTTGATAAAATCGTAAGAATTCATCATGACGTTAATATGAGTAACTCGCAAAGTACATTGACTACCGGTAAAAGAGACGACATTACCCTGCTTGTAAGAAATTTCAATTTTCCATTACCGCACGCCTTGAAGAGTCCAACTGGTCAGGCGGTCAGATTCAATCCAATAGTACAAACGGCACCTATAGGTACGTTAACTGACAACGACGATTGTTCAAATACGAGTTCGGTCGTTATGGAAACGAATTTTGATATATCGACGAGCGAAACGTCGACTGCATCCGACGTAACTTCGTCAAGCGGCAGGCCAACGGATAGAAATGCGAGAATAAAGGCTTACGTTAATTTTTCCGAATATTTTGAAAATGTAGAGAAAAGAAGAAAGGAGGGAACATTGCCAGAGGGAATAAATTTTTAGTATTATATAAAATAAACAAATACAATTATCTTCGATATATATATATATATATATATATATATATATATATATATATATATATATATATGTGTGTTACTAATAATAGCTTTGTATATTGCTTGCCGTATAAAATTTTTTTTTCTCTTTTCTTTTTCCCGTATTCATTTTATTTCATTTCATTTTATTTTATTTCATTTTATTTTATTTCATTTTATTTTATTTTTTTTTTTATATTTTTTTTTCTTTTTTCCTTATAAACTGTACCATAAACGAAATACAGGAATTTTCGTATACTTATTGCTAAATTATTTATTTACTTGCACACGTGATCGATCTCATTTATATATAGATTTATAATGATTAATATTGAATGTATTGTTTTAAACGGTTGATTTTGATAGGAAATCGTTTGCACTCGTGAAACAGCAAGTAGTAAAATAGGACACGCTTTTACAGTCTCTTGGTATATAACATTATTTTGAGCATGATCTAGAAAACGAAAGGGGAAAAAAAAAGAGAGAAAGAGAGAGAGAGATTACAAAAATAATTTCCATCTTACCGTTTACTAGAATATCAATTTACCGACTTGTAAGAACATTCGTAATAAAAAATATTTGTGATAAAAAAAAATCTTTGACATTAAATAATTAAATAAATTTATCTGACAATTTAATTCAAAAAGGAGAGAGAGAGAGAGAAGAAGAAGAAGACATATTCTTTCACAGATATTTAGTCGGCATTGTTTTTAATCTTTCGAATGCGGCCTTCTCGAGACATTCCCTGTGATCAGGATGTGCTATCTGAATCAATGCATTTGCTCTTTGACGTAACGTTTTACCGAACAATTGAGCAATACCGTGCTCCGTAACGACGTAATGAACGTGTGCTCTTGTAGTAACGACTCCGGCACCTGCAATAATCGATTCATTAACTCCAATCATTATTCGTTCGGATTTGTATGAATTAAAAGATCGATAGATAACGTTGTTATATTCGATAAACTTTACCGAGTTTCAATACCGCTTGTATCTTGCTCTCCCCTTTACTCGTAATAGACGGGAACGCTATAATGGCTTTACCTCTGCCGTCTTGGCCCAATGCAGCGCCTCTTATAAAATCAAGTTGACCGCCAAAACCGGAATACATTTTACAGCCCAAACTATCGGAACATACTTGCCCGGTAATGTCCATTTCGATGCAGGAGTTAATGGCGGTCATTCTTGGCTGCATGGATATCACGCGCGGATCATTGACGTAATTGATAGCGAGCATTTCTGTTCCAAAAAGAAGAAAAAAAAAGAGAGAGAGAGAAAAAATTGTATTAAGGATCCGTCGTTAGCTCGTCTTAAGTGTGCAAAGTAAATGGACCTTTTTGTTTTTAACTTACCGACGAAGGGATTGTTATGCAAAAAGTCGTAAAGTCTTTTAGTACCGATTCCTAATGAACCGACTAAACGACCTCTATGCTTGACCTTATGCTTATTCGTTATTATTCCCCTTTCGACAAGATCCACTATCGTATCGCCGATTATCTCGGAATGTATACCAAGATCCTTATGATTGACCAAAGCGCAAAGTACGGAATCAGGTATATTCCCAATACCAAGCTGTAATGTCGCACCGTCCTCCACCAATCTTTGCGCGACGAATTTACCGATTTCCAACTCTATATCGTTCGGCTGAGTACTCGCTATGCAAGGTAACGGACAATCGTATTTGACGGCCCAATCAATGTGACTGGAATGTATGACGGTGTCGCCAAACGATCTCGGCATGTGCTCGTTCACTTGTGCTGCGGTAAATCGTACGAGAACGTTTTTTACAGAGCTATGAAATAATTTGAAACGATCAAATGTATACCGATGTCGTTTCGATCTACCGACCAATAATGACTTTCGCGGTACAAATGGCGGCACGGGTACAATCGACGCTGACCCCGAGCGAACAAAATCCACGTGGGTCAGGTGCGCTGACGTGTATCAAGGCGACATCAGGAATGATTCTTTGTTCATAAAACATCTTCGGTGCTTCGTGTAAGAACAACGGAATGCAATCTGCTCTACCCTCGTTAACGGCATCCCTGACGTTCGAACCGATGTAAAAACTGATCGATCTGAAATGTTCTTTGAATGGATAGAAAATTATTATCATTATTATTTTCTTTTTTTTTCAAGCGAATCATCGAACATCGCGTGGATATATTAACAATTTGACTGCCACCCCGAATTCCTATGTTTCGTTTGGAACGCCACAGCCACTAGTGACCACCGTGGCGTCTTGGTAACTGTTGACAGAGCCTTCGTTTATTTAAACGAACTATGTACTCGCATTCGTTATTTCATCAGAATAGAAACATACACAATATATTGATTGCTCAAAATGAGAAATTGCCAGGACATATTGGTATATATAATCGTTAGGTATGTCCACACTTCTAACTTCCACGACATGATTATAAGCAGCATTTAAGATTATCAAAATAATATTAAATGTATTAAATCAATTGTATATAAAATCAGCATTAGAATTATTGTCAAATACGTCAATTTCAAATGCAGTGGCACTGTATAAATTGTCAACAAAGAAAAAAGATCGAAGTCTCAGATTTTAGAATGGCAGTTGCAATGCACTGATATTAAGATCTAAAAAATGGTTAAAAATCGAACCAAAATGGTGATCACCTACTGTCCAGCTTGTACCGACGAGCCATATTTATGTTCAAATTGTTTTAATAGAGAGTGCACAGCTAGATCCAAGATTTGTTCGAATATTTTCCTTGTTGACGTTTGAATAGAAATTTGTAATTGTTCGATTCGGGGCACTTTTTATTTCTAAGTATGTTCTAATAAGCGCTTATTATATTGAACTGTCAATTTTCATTCAATTTCTTCAATCGCAAGACATTCGGATGTTACGGTCACTAGTGACCACAGTGGCGTCACAGAAGAAACAGCGACCGGTCATATATGATCAACATGGCAGTCAAAGTGTTAATGATACGAATGATAATTGTCATGGAGGCGACGACGATGATGATTGATGATGATTGATGACGATGATGATATCGGTTTCATCGATTATATGACTCATACTTTCGAATTCGGGATTGGCGAAGGGTGCGTCGCCCTCCAAAGCCATGTGTATCAATCGAACGCCACGTAAATTGTTACATACACCGTGTTCGGTCATAGCTCTTACCAATTCCAACGGGGTAGCCGCGCCTCCTTGTATGAATACAAGATGTTCTGCAAAAAAAAAAAAAATAATAATAATAATAATAAACATTCAACGACGTATAAATTGGCAAGGTTCAAAGGGCTATGTAAGAACTCGCTCTAAGGAACGAACGAAACGATTTATTCGTCGATGAAATAATATATTATCGGGCCGATATGACGGATATGATATCGTCGTTTACCTGAATTTATTATCTTTATGGCGTCCTCCACGCAAACCCATTTTGGACAACGTTTTAACGGTTGAAACGGTTCCCGTATGTGTCTTAGGCCACAGGCATTGAACGGTTTCTCACGTCGTAGCTTTTTAATCGTCGAATCGATGTTTCGTAACATATTTTTTTTTTCTTTTTTTCTATTTTTTGTCGTTACAGACACGAGGGCGAACAAAAATTATAAACTATATCAATAATATATATATATATATGTGTGTGTGTGTGTGTGTGTGTATATATATATATATATCAATTATGTTAACGTCGACTTTGTAAAATTTTTTTGGCAAAATCGATCATGCCATATAATTACATAGAAATTTAGATAAATCATGCTCTAAAATTCCATCAATGGACAGACGTAAATATTAACCGAGACTTCTTATGCCGTTACCATCTCCACGATTGCTATTTGAAAATCGCGTATACTGGCGTTTGATTTTTCTTTTAACATCGTAGTAGGCCTATTGCGATATTCGCAGTATCGATCGTCCTAGGATCAAATTCGATATAATAAAGTTGATGGTATATATATGTATATATTATTTTGGTTTGCTTTTCTTTCCTTTTTTGTTGTTTTTCGTTGCGTTTCTCCCAATATCACCGTTATCGAAAAATTTCTTACGAAACGATATCTGTAATGTTACTATTATTCAAAAGTTTCTTATAAAAAGAAATCCTCACGGTGGTTGCTTTGGATTAAAAAAAAAAAAAGTAATAAATAAATAAAATAAGGTGTTTTTTTTATCAGTAATTTACAAAAGATTCTATACGGGCGCATTTTTTTTTTTTTTGATGTAGTAAAAATATTATAATTATATGTAAAAATAACAAGCGTGAAATTTGTTTAACGTCATATATTTTTTCTTTCCTTTTTTTTCGAATACGATGGACTTCTTCATTTATTACAATATTAATGTATTGTAAAGTAACATCTAAAAACTGTATATAAAAAATGTTTACATGGAAATATATAATGTGCTTCAAATGCCATAATTCCCAGTTTTTTAAAAATTGCTTATTTTAAAATTTAATATTGTCTGTAGGACATTTTGGAATAATTATTTAACATGTATGTATGTGTGTATAACAAAATGACGATACTATGATCCGTTACAAATATAACGTTATAATTTGATGCGGATTAAAGCTGTACATTTCTTTTATCGTTAATACTCTTACAATATTTTATCTCTATTCGATAAAAAAAACATTGGGAAAAAAAAAACACTAGAGACGATAAATGATGTTTAAATTACTTTATATGTATGTATATATTTGTGTATGTCTGTGCGTGTATATAAATATATAATATATATATATTATGTATATAGACACACACGCGCACACAAGTATATATATATACATATATGTACAAATATATATATATATATATATATATATATATATATATATATATATTATTTATAACTTTCCATGTAAAATTCTTGAATAATTTATGGCGCCGGCATTACTTTTAAACGTTCGAACGCAGCTTTCTCTAATGCTTCTTTGTGACTTGGATGAGCTATTTTAATTAATTCATAAGCTCTTTGTTGTAGACTCTTTCCAAACAAACTTGCGATTCCTTGTTCGGTAACGACATAACGAACAACTGCTCTATTAGTGACTACACCGGCACCTGTCAACAAATTGTTCGACGTTAGGTAATTAAACGTTATATACGTAATAATGGACACACACACTATTATATCGCTTCGTCACAAGCACACTTGCCTAATTTCAATACCGGCAAAATTTTGGTTTCACCCTTTTTAGTCATTGATTGTAAAGCTATGATCGGTTTCCCGCAATGATCATCCGCCATAGCAGCTCCGCTGATAAAGTCTAATTGACCACCGAAACCTGAATACATTCTAGTCCCAATACTGTCGGAAGAAATTTGTCCTGTAAGATCGACCTCTATGCAAGAATTAATCGCCGTCATTTTGGGTTGTTTGGCAACTATTTTGGGATCATTAACGTAATCCACCATTAACATCTCTGTAAAAAGGAAATATTTTTGAAATTATTTTACGATAATACATCCGTCAAAACGATGATATCAACGAGTGCGACGTGTAAATGATTAATAAAAAAAAGATTGTGTGACATACCTATGAAAGGGTTATTGTCCATAAATTCATATAATTTTTCTGTGCCGATACAAAACGATCCTACGATACGACCTTTGTGCATGGTTTTTTGGTTATTCGTGATGCATCCTCTTTTCACTAGTTCCAATACGCCGTCACTGAACATTTCACTGTGAATACCTAGATCCTTGTGATTAGTTAGATTCGATAGGACAGCATCAGGTATGCTACCGATACCCATTTGTAACGTGGCACCATCTAAAACTAAATTTTCAGCGATATTTTTGCCGATTTGTTCTTCCTCCTTCGATGGCTTCTTCGCTGGATGCATTGGCAATTGTACGTCATGTTGTACGGCATAATCTATGTGACTGATATGTATTATACCATCCCCAAATGTCCTCGGCATATATTTATTTACTAATGCTGCGAAGCAAAATGAAATTATTACAAATTTTCCCCTATGTCGGAATAACGCTTGTTAACAAGGGGTGTCGATTTAAAATTTTTGACAAAAAATTTACCTATGATATATTTGGAATTACTCATAGCGGAGCGCACGCAGTCTACACTAGTTCCAAGAGAACAATAACCATGACAATCAGGCGGGCTTACATGGATCAGAGCGATATTAGGCTTTATGTATCCCTGTTTAAATAACTTTGGAATTTCATGTAGATATATAGGAACGCAATCTGCATTACCCTGATTAACTGCACTCCTTACATTGCCACCAATGAATAAACTCATGGATCTAAAATGCTCTATGTACAAATGAAGTTTTCCTTAGATCATCAAGGTGCTATATCTCTCGTTACATTTAGCTTAACACTTTTTTTTTCTTACTGATGACGATTCGCAAATATTTCAATGAGCTTTTAAATACTAAAGTTCTCGAATAACTCGATATGATTTTTTTTTTTCCTGTAAAAATAACTACGATCCTGTCAGCTTCATACTTGCGTTCTCTGGTTTAGAAAATGGTGCGGGTCCTTCGAGATGCATGTGATACAAACGTACATTTCTCACGTCGCACCGCACTCCATAGTCGGTCATTGCTCTTACCAACTCAATCGGTGTAGCTGCTGCTCCTTGAATAAACACTATCTGATCTATATAGAAAAAAAAAAGAAACATATATATATATATGACATTTATACATCAGATTAATTTCATCTACGAGATACAAATATTGATCTAATGATATTTATTTTAACGAAGTAGGTGAAAACGTATCCTCATTTAAATCTACACGGTGTATGTGATACACGCGACAATATGAAATATATTACGTGATAACATCGAATTTGAAGTATACGTTTTTTTTTTAAATTTAC
The DNA here is from genome assembly GCA_911387685.1 of Dolichovespula media. NCBI lineage: Eukaryota > Metazoa > Arthropoda > Insecta > Hymenoptera > Vespidae > Dolichovespula > Dolichovespula media. The sequence continues at coordinate 4,203,452 of OU426865.1, forward strand.
ATTAAATCAATATACAATTGTAACACATTTATCGAGACGTTTAATGATATTTGAATGAGAGCATAGAACTTTAACGTTCGCATACGTACGATTTCATGTATATTTATGTAGGTACCGACGACGTATATGTGTCAAGGTTTCAGTACGATCATTTACGGAACAAAAATAGACATATGCAAAATTTTCTACTATTAAGTCACTGTACGTCACTTTCGAAATAATATTATTACAATACGTTCGAGCAAAAAAAAATTATTTTATAAGTTCGAACCCCGTAAATTAATCGATTCTTAACACGTTGACCGAAATTTTGCAATTTTGTTTCAGTAATATAAGGATTTCTTTTTATTATATTTTACTGTTAATCATTATTCAATATAGACACAGGTGTGAGATATTTGTTGATTTTTCTGGGTACATCCCCATCCTCTTTTCTCTCTCTCTCTCTTTCTATATATATATATATATATATATATATATATATATATATATTTTATTAATTTATTATTTATTTAGCTCGAAATATTAACTACGAATAAATAAAAACTCGTATATTTAATAAACATTATCGTCTTTGATACACTAATGAACAAAACTTACGTAACGCAATAAGGCGTTCATAAAATCCAATCGTAAAGATTGTTTTCATAAAAAAAAAAAAAATCTAAAAACAATAAAATACAAATACAATACAAACAATCTAATTTTTATTGCCTTGTCAACGTTCAACGTACGAATATGTAGAATATAATTTGTTGTAATAATAATAATGATAATGATAATGATAATAATAATAATAAAAAAAAAAGAAAAGGAAGGGAAGAAAAAATTATTAGGCGAGCACATTTTCTTAATGGCTAATCGTTTTCAATTGACCGGATACTATGTATATATATATATATATATATATGTATATATATATAGACACTATAAAACATTGAATCTTCTATTACAAGCCTCCATTGCCATCGCCCGATCAAAATACATACACACACACATATATATATGTAAATATATGTAACATATGATACGCGTTACGTTAGATTTTCTATTCTACTCTTCATCTATCATAATCGTATACGTATACTCTTCAAACAAATAAATTATGTATGTATATATATATATATATATATATATATATATATATATATATTACAAAAAAAAATTAAAATTAATTAATTGAAATGAAACAATAAAAATTATTATAAGTAAAAGAGAAAAAAAAATTAGAGTTATATACATTACGAATAAATAAAATTCTTTGTTTTTTTTTTATTTCCTCCAAAGCACTTGGAGAATTAAATTAAATTGCGACGATTAAAGTCCGATTTACGCGAAAGCTTAGGAAAAAATTCGTCACGATCTTTCGAGTAAAAAAATATATTTTCATCTTTATTTATTTGCATCAACAATGCCAAATAAAAATAGAAATCAAAATATTTGTGTATTAGGGGATATAAATAACGATGATCGATCGTTTGGTATTTTCATTTCTTTCCTTTTTTTTCTAGTTTTATCGTTATATAAAAACCTCGTAAATAGTTTCAATTTATTATTCTTTATGTTTGTTTTTTTTTTGTTTTTTTTAATGATTAGTTTACGATTAATTATATAGATTAACGTAAAATGATAATGAAATCTTATATCATACAAAAAAAAAAGAAAAAGATAACAAAAAATAAATTGCGAAGTAATTTGACTTCAAATGGAATAGTGAACTTGTTCGAGATAGTGTAACAAACAGCATGTGATAATGTCTCTCTCTCTCTCTCTCTCTCTCTCTCTCTCTCTCTCTCTCTCTCTCTCTCTCTCTCTCTCTCTCTCTCTCTCTCTCTCTCTCTCTCTCTCTGTCTCTTTTCCCTCCTCTTTTCTTTTCTTCGCGTTTCTTATCAACGCGCATGTAAATACGTCCATTAATCTTTTTCTTAATTATATCCAACATTATCTTATAGTAAAATAAAATGACAATAAATGGAGGCGTAAATTTTGAACAAAACTAATAAATCGTTGATTGAAAAGGGGATTGGACATTTAAAAGTACGAATTAAAGAGAAAGAGAAAGAGAAAGAAAAAGAAAATAAGAATAGAAAATGATAAAGAAAATATTTTTTCCTTTTTATCGTAATGTATACGTTATATAAAAAAAGAGGGGGGGGGGAACAAACAAAAATATTTTTCTTCTAATCGTAACGTGTGCGTTATAAAAAGAAAACAAAAAAGAAAAAACCGACCTACGCGAGTAAAAAATAAAAAAAAAAAATTAGGAAACGGATAAAAATTATGATCACGATTAAACGGCAAGATGGACGACATTTGACGGTGGTAACGGGGCAAATAATGTCACGTTTTTATTCCCTTCGTTCAATTTTATTATTATTATTATTATTATTATTATATATTTTTTTATTTATTGTTTTATTTTTTTTTCTTCATAATCATATATCATTATTGTAATAATAAACGTACGTATGATTCCGATGACTCCGTCGAATATAAAACGAAGGGATACGCTTTCTACTTCGATTAATTTTGATAAATCAAAAGAAACAGATGTTCTATCCCAGGATTGGTATTATGTACGCTTATAGGTCAATCCATTGATCAATATTTGTACGTTATTTGACTGTTCCTCTCTCTAAGTTTGCATCGTCACACTTTTTTTTTCTTTTTTTGATTAAAAATAACAGTCATCCTTTTAAATTGAAAATTTTGATCAAATATCATTACGATTTCACTCTGATATTTTTCAAAAGCAGAAGTCGTTCTTTATATATAATATATATATATATATATATATATATATATATATATATATATATATATAGATATATATATATATATATATATATACATATACATATACATATATAATATATATATAATAAATATATACATATATATATATATGTGTATATTATATACAGACAATACCAATCAAACGTTACGATTGATAATATATTTATACGATACCAAACGAACAAACAAACAAACGAACGAACGAATGAACAAATAAATAAACAAACAAATAAACAACGAATAAAAAAAGTGAAATCATTCTTTCTGCCGAATAAAAATAATTATAAAAATAAAAATATTACCTGAATCGAGATTGGCCTGTTCAATAGCTTCATCGGCAGATTTTAGCCAACAGGGTTCCTTTCCCGGTATAGGCATTGATGGTTCGTTTACATAGGTAAAGTAGTTTTTCTTTATTGCAGGTAAGCAAGAAATTCGTGTCGTAGTAGTTGTCATAGACGCCAAAGCTTTCGTTAAACCGGTTATTCGTTTGAACGCTGCCATTGTTAAAAACGGATCTTTGGGCCCCGAGGAAAGAACCAAAAAAAAAAAAAATCAATTTCTTTTTCCCCCCTTTTCTCTCTCTCTCTCTTTTTTTCCTCTTTCCCCGTTACTTTATTCAACGCGACTCTTACTGCTGCTGCACAATCAAAATATGCGATATATCTCTATTCTCTCGCGTACGTAACGTATGTAAGTATGTACGTATGTTACGTATGTATATGTATATGTATATGTATGTATGTACGTGTAAGAGTACCAAATGGAGAAATATATATGCGTGTGCGTGCGTGCGTGCGTGGTGTCGAAGCGACAGTGACTAAGAGATTTGTCAAAAGAAAATGCGAACGCGAACGAAGAAACGTTTTTAAACGAAAGAAATGAAATGAAACGAAAATGGGAGCTTGTAAGGGAGCTCCGTCTTGTCACTTGTCGTTTAAACGTCGCGAAGTTATCTATCTATTCGTCCTTCGTTCGTTCCTACGTTGTTTTCCTTTTGTAAATTTTTTTCCTTTCCTTTTCTTTTCTTTTCTTTTCCTCTTCCTCCTCCTTTTTACTTCCTTTCTTTCTCCCGTCGTCTCTATCTATCTTATCTATCTCTATTTCTTTTTACGTATCACCAACGAAACGTACGACACTGTGTCTTACCGCACACTCGACGCGTCTTCTACTGCAGTTCGGTTTCGTTGCCCACATCAGGAACGTACGTATGACTATGCTCTTGTATGCGAACAGATCGCACGGAGAAAGGGCCCGTACAATTTGTTGACGTAACAACGATCCCGAGCGCCCCGTGCAATGTTTGGAATTTTTTTCTTTCTCTCTCTCTCTTTCTTTCCTTCCAAATCTTTATTATTATTTCGACGATTCAACGATCCCTCGTCTTCTTTTCTTTTTCCTTTCTTTTTTTTTTTTTTTACTTTGTAATTATATCTGTTCAATTAATCCATTTAAAATCCATTTTCGTTTTGCATAGCTTCATTTTTGTATTTTTCATTCTATCGATTCATTATTTCCGAATAAATAACGATATGTATATATCTATGTTTATATATAGAGGGTGTCCCAAAAGAACGTGTACACAGTTAGAACGATCATAACATCAATTTTTATTCGCGTATAATAACCCGAGAAGAAAGATTTAATCGGAAAGTTACGACCCGTTAAACGGTGCATACATTTGTTTTGAGGACACCCCGTATGTTATATATATATATACGTACGTCAATATACTTACCAATTGATTCGATATACCTACGCTATTAATTTTTATACGTTAATTTAAAATTCAAAAATACGACGTTTAACAATTTTCATTATTTATCGTTGACGAAGTATTTATTTATCGATGATGAGGTAAATTAGGATTTTCAAAAAAAATGGGAGAGAACAAAATTAAATATGGAAAGAAAAGAGAAAATGGAAATTCGTTTGAAAGATGGTCACTCACTGTCACGTCCGGTCGGTAACTCAAATGAACGAGTTGGATAAGAGAAAAAGAGGAGGAAAAAGAAAATAAGGAAATAAAATAATCTTTACCCTCGATAAAAATTCATTTCTCCCTTTAATACGGAGACGATGCGTCTTCGATTATCTCGAGAAGGAAATAATAATTTTTTTTTTGTTTCCTTTACCAACAGATCTTATTTCCGTCGATCGAAACGTCGTCAATTAAAAACGTACTATGAGTTACCTAGTTCGTGGCACGTGATACCACGTGCCATCTCTTCATCCTTGTCGCTCGACGATGTAATAAATGACTCGTAATGTGTTTTTTTTTTTTTTTAATATTTTTCGACGTGACCGTTTCCTTTGTAAATTAAAAAAAAAAAAAAAACAGTAACATTAGCGAGAAATAAATTTTGTTTTTTCTACGATTACAAAATTTGCAAAAGTACGTATGATCGGTTTTCTTCCCTCATAGAAATTACGAATTAACGAATAGCTAGCGCTGTTTCGATCCTCTCTTTCTCTCTCTCTCTCTCTCTCTCTCTGACTGCTGCTATTCTCCCCTCCGTCGCCACCCACCCTCCCTCTACCCCACCTCGCGACACTCGGTCTGTCTACCTCTCTTTTCATCGACGTAGCAGTTGGTAGCAGTATCTTCTGCTACACGGTGGATCTCGGAGTGGAGATATTTTACGTGGGAAAAAGAAAAAATGTATTCCAAAACTATCGGCAATCGCCAAGCGGTTCAGGAACACGTCTTGGCCGTTTCCAGAGATTTCGTTTCTCAGCCACGGCTCAGTAAGTGCGACGACGATCGTTCGTTCATTTTTAAAAGAAAAGAAACAACTTTTTGTTCCAGGATTCGCCTAAGTTCCCCCTCCCCGTTTCGTACCGTAGCATAAACTGGGCGTAGCATTTAATCGATTCTCTACGCGACCACAAGTCAGCTGATTACATCGATTTTAACCATTTTTCTTCCCTTTTTCAGGAATTGTTCCCCGTTTATTTCGTGATTATTATGTTATACGTTTCAACGAATTTTATTTTTTTTCTTCTTTTTTTCATTATATCCAAATATCGCGTTTATTAATTCGCGAATCTTTGTATTTTCGGAATCGCTCACAACGCGTCATGTGACTTGTCGACGGCTATATATGTCGTCTGTAATTTTGGAGCTTTTTGATATTTCAATATCGCCGATGTTACACTCGATTTATTCGTAATATATGTATATATTTGTCTTTTTTTTTTTTCATGAAAATACGAACGATACATTTTATTAATTATAATTCGAACGATTTTATATGAATAATAAGCGTTTAACCTAAAATTTGTGAACGATTTCAATATGACGATAATGTATTGCGATGAAATAAAATATTTTATGCGTTTACTTCAAAATTGTCATTCGTTAAATGGCATTAATTATGATGTTTTCAGCTTATAGAACCGTCTCCGGTGTCAATGGACCGTTGGTGATATTAGACGAAGTTAAATTTCCGAAGTATGCTGAAATCGTACAATTAAAACTGTCAGATGGATCATTACGATCTGGACAGGTTTTGGAGGTTTCCGGTTCTAAAGCTGTGGTACAAGTATTCGAAGGTACTTCTGGGATTGATGCAAGAAACACTCATTGCGAGTTCACCGGCGATATCCTTCGAACACCGGTGTCGGAGGATATGCTGGGTCGTGTATTCAATGGATCTGGAAAGCCGATAGACAAGGGACCGCCTATTCTCGCTGAAGATTTCTTAGACATCGGTGGACAACCCATAAATCCCTGGTCTCGTATTTATCCAGAGGAGATGATACAAACTGGAATTTCTGCTATAGACGTTATGAATTCCATTGCTCGCGGTCAAAAGATTCCTATTTTCTCTGCTGCTGGTCTTCCCCATAATGAAGTAATGATATTTAATTTTCAACCGTTAGAGCAAGTTTATTCAATTTTTTTTGTTTGTTTATATTTTAACGCTTTATCATATATTTTCAATAGATCGCTGCGCAAATCTGTCGTCAAGCCGGTCTTGTCAAAGTACCAGGAAAATCAGTCTTAGACTCTCACGAGGATAACTTTGCCATAGTGTTCGCGGCTATGGGTGTAAATATGGAAACCGCTCGATTCTTCAAACAAGATTTCGAGGAGAATGGCTCTATGGAGAATGTTTGTCTTTTCTTAAATTTAGCTAACGATCCAACTATTGAGAGAATTATTACACCTCGATTAGCCTTGACCACTGCCGAATTCTTAGCATATCAGTGCGAGAAGCACGTCTTAGTCATTCTCACCGATATGTCTTCGTACGCCGAAGCTCTCAGAGAGGTATCGGCTGCGCGAGAGGAAGTACCCGGTAGACGTGGTTTCCCTGGTTACATGTACACAGATTTGGCTACTATCTATGAGAGAGCAGGACGAGTTGAAGGACGTAATGGTTCTATTACTCAAATTCCAATTCTTACTATGCCAAATGACGATATTACACATCCTATTCCCGATTTGACTGGATACATTACCGAAGGACAAATATACGTCGATCGTCAATTACATAACAGACAGATTTATCCACCTATTAATGTGCTCCCATCGCTTTCTCGTCTGATGAAATCTGCCATCGGAGAGGAGATGACGCGAAAGGATCATTCTGATGTTTCGAATCAATTGGTAAGCGTATTTTATCAATTGTATGATTATATTTAAAATGAATGTTAACTGATCTTTTTGATTTGGCCAATTTAGATTTGTTTTTTCATCAGAATATAAATGAGTTAATAATTATATTTCAGTATGCGTGCTATGCCATCGGCAAAGATGTGCAAGCTATGAAAGCGGTCGTAGGAGAGGAAGCTTTAACTCCCGATGATTTGTTATATTTGGAATTTTTAACGAAGTTTGAGAAGAATTTCATTTCGCAAGGGAGTTACGAAAATCGTACAGTTTTTGAATCATTGGATATCGGTTGGCAATTGCTTCGTATTTTCCCTAAGGAAATGCTTAAAAGAATCCCAACCAGTACTCTCGCCGAGTTTTATCCAAGAGATTCTCGTCATTAATTTTTTTTTTTTATTAATCTCTATGATTTATTAAAGCATCTCGTATTAAGTGACCGCTCTAAAATAATAAGAACAGGAAGGATACGCGTGTCTGACACAAAGTCAGTTCTTTATTCGGTTGTACAACTATACATAATTATAATATGTTGTCCAAAAATTATTTATGCTATTACATAAAGAAAAAAAAAAAAAAACGTTTTCGTTGAATTATGAAATATGAGATGTACTCTAATATTTAATAGAGGTCTAACATAATTCTTTGATGTTAGCGAATCAGTTTTAGAATGGTATATGAAATTATATTTTGCATGAGAATACTTGATACGACATGAAGATAAAATATGTTGTTGGTATATAGGAAGAAATTAGTTTTGAAAGTGATAAACAAACAAACAAAAAAAAAAGGAAAAGAAAAAACGTGCAATCTTGTTTCAGATTGTTCATTTTTATTCGCAGAAAATTTTAATTGTAAAGTGTAATATAATATATATATATATAACATTCAGTATTGATATAGTGCAGAAGAATATATCTTTGAACATAATTTACACGTGTGCACTTTGTATTATAATAAGAAATTTTGAAATGCTTTGTGTCCATTCCAAAAAGCTTACATTTAACAATACCTATGTACAGGTAATTCTACAATGTTATGTAAAATATAAAGATGTATTGTTCATAAATGTATATGTGAAAAATAGAAAATTGAAGAAATGCCTTAAAAGTGTTTATTTTCGATATTACTTTTTTTTTTTTTTAATTCAAACATGAAATATAGCGAACCAAGTAATATACACGTTTTTAAAAAAGGACAACGATTCTTTTTTTTTTTATTTATTTGCACACTATTAAGCTTATTTAATGGGATGTCTTCAATATACAACATACATATATATATATATAATATAAATATTATAATATAAAAGTGTAGACGTAAGTGATATTTCAATTTTATTTTCGTAGGTAATTTTCTTTCGCGGCAACTTCAGTAAGGACACACTTATTATATTTCATGGTAACTATTAAAAACGAAGAAAAACAAGTATGGCGTGTTCCATGGTGTAACAAACGTGATTACATTTCATGTATAGATATTTTCACACCTATTGAACATTATATCTCGGTGATACGAAAATAAGAAGGAAGATCATTATAGAAATAAAAGTTAACTTAAGGTAAAGTGAAAACATTTATATTTATTTGTTCGTACAAATTTTCTTTCTTTTCTTCTTCTTTTTTTTTTTTTTGAATAGAATAGGTTATGCTTCTTCTATCGCATGCGTGACCACAATACGATGAATATGTATTAGGCAATACTTTTTTTGAAATATTATAATCATCACTTCGTAACGGTAATTTTAATTTTTACTTCGTTAAGGTGCGTACGACAACGTGGATGAATATTTTGAGTTTATTGAAAATATAAAAGAAGTAATATTTATAAAACATTTGTCATCAAAAGTTTCGAGTATGATCAAACGAAACTTTTGACAGAATATAAAAAATAAACATTTCTTTTTTTTTTGAGCAATCATTTAATCTGAAACATAAATTATAATTATATATGCATATGTATATATATATATATATATATGTGTATATATATATATATATAACACACATATATGTGTACATATATAGAATTATATTTTACATAAATATTTATTTGCATAAAAATGTTATTATTCATTGGTCACACGAAAAAAAAAATTCGATTTGATAATACAACGTATTCAAATATATGCGTGATGTATATATATATATATATATGTATATATATATATATATATATATATATATATATATATATATAGAGAGAGAGAGAGAGAGAGATTTTGCGAAATTTTATATGATGAATTATTTTACATTAGATTACGTACGAAGAGTTCAATTACCTTCCAAAATTTTTCCATAACTTAAACAGCGCCACGTCGTTATAATAATGTTAAAATCCAAATCAAATTGTCTCTTTTCCATATAATCGACATTATACATTTAAAGTACTTTGATTAACAATGCACGCATGGTTAACATGTCGTACGCTTTCTAATAGCGATCAACCGCGAAGAAAATGGTAAAAGTCGTAGTCAGGATTTTCCGTTCTTTAAAACGACAAGAGTATAGTCACTATACTACTATTTCAACCAGTACGTTACGCGCAAATTCATTGTTGTATTTACGAAGGAAGACGTGTATACGTTATATTTAAACAACTATACTTCGAAATCTCCGAATATGTCATTTAAGGTAACTTGATTGTTCCTGCTTTTTTTTTTTTTAAATAACAAAAATAATTATTAAAAATAATTACCAAAATTAATTATACGCACGAGTAAACTTTGATATTTTTTGAAGATCTAATTTATAAGACAAACGAAAGGAAAAGAAAAGAAAAAAAACGTAGCAACGTTGCAGAAAGAATTTTTTCTTTATTTCCCCATAGAAAAACACATGCACACACATATGTATATGTATATATACAAACACACACATATATATATATATATATATGATGTATGTATGTGTATATACATATAATGGTACATCGACGAAGGAATAAGAGGGTGGGAGGGGGAGAGGGGGATAGATGAAGAATCTTAATGCATTCTTAACAGATTGACACACAATAACGTCCGACATAAAACGCTAATGGCTTTCAATAGGATTAATTTATAAGTCGTGTGCACATATACGCGCGCGCGCATGCACTTATTACATACATACATACATCATACATTTATACATACATACGTATGAACATACTCATATCAGAGAGAGAGAACATGCACGAACCACTATCCACCTAATTCGTACACCGTCCACGCTATCTTAAATTACCTTTCGTCGTCGTGCAACTACGTTCGTATAACGTTGACAATGAGGACAGAAATTAAGAAATCGAAGCAATTTACACGCATCGCGTCTCACATTAAGTATACAGCGCAAGGGAGATAGAGAGAGAGAGAGAGAGAAAAAATTTACTTCGTGCGAAAATTAAATGTCTTTATGTAATACGAAGCGATATTTTTTCTTTTCTTTTTTTTTTTTTTTTTGAACAAATCTCATACAAGAGTGAATTCGATCGATTAAAAAAATTCTTTTCTTTCTTTTCTTTCTTCTCTCTTCATTTAATTTTGTTTTTTTTCTTCTTTCTCTTTTTTTTTTACGTTAAAAAAAAAGGAAAGAAAAAGAAAAGAAAGAAAGAAATTCGTTTCTCCCCGATATCGCAATTACTGCGGATACGAAATAATTTATATTATTAATTGCCTCAATCTGTAATTCTCAATAATTTATAGTTTTGAATATACTATTTATTCGGTGTACAGTTCACAAGGTTTTGATCATCATCATCATGAATTTGATTGGTCGTTCGAAAGTAACGCCACGTTACGTCGACCAATCGGAGACCGAGCGATAGCAGGCGCGCGAGCACGGTATCTTTTCAAAATGTTACGCATTTCGATTTTTATCTGGATTTTTTTTTCATTCTTTCTTCTTTCATTTTTTTTTCTTTTCTTTTATTTTTCCGTTTTTTTTATCTCTTTCTTTCTTTCCGATGCAATTCCTCGTTGCAACGATATCGTTTGCGTTAAAGGACCGGGGGTTACGAGGTGGAACGACGAGGATGAGAATCATGGGTATGAGAATCTCATGTCGAACGTACTTTTTTAATGATGCCTATGACGACGCGACCTTTCACTACGATTGCCGTATGGCTTTCAGATCCGAGCGCAGTTACGGAACGATCCTCGTCGCGTACGTTTCAAATCTAATCGTAAATCTCCAATATTGTACCTTTTACATATTTATGTTCTTTTAATTCTTCTTCATCTTTTTTTTTTTCGTAACCAGTCCTGTGAATTTTTCTGTTCCCTTTATTTTTTTTTCTTTTTTGAACGTGCTTTCATCTTTCTTTTTTCTCTCTCTCGTTACATCGTCTAAACCGTTTTCTTCCTCTTTTATTATTGTTATTATTATTACTATTATTTTTTGTTGTTGTTATTACTTTTTCACCCGCGCGACATACGATCTTTCTTTTTTTTCTTTTTGTTTGCTTTCTTCGCATTCAATTGGATAAACGGAATAATTGATGAACGTGTCTGACTACATGTTAGATCCATTACGAATGTACATATTATATATATACGTATGTATGTATGTATGTATATGCATACATATATTTATTTTTAACCGATGGGATGAGAGAAAAACATTAATGATAAGCGTTCTTGTAAATAATACACACAGGGAGACTATTACACAATCGATATTTGGCAACGCATTATCAAAAAAAATTTTTCATCGTTCCGTAATAAGTTTAAAATGGGGTACGGTTTATCGGTATCAATGTAAAAAGACTGAGGTTTATCTACGTATTTAAAAACAGCGCCCGTTTTTTTTTTCAAAGACGCATCGGAAAGAGACTTCATAGACAATATTTGATTTATGTATGATTATTTATAATATATATATATATAAATAATATATAAAATATATATATTAATATATATATAATAAAATAATATATATAATAAAAAATATATATATATAATAAAAAAGAGGATATCGAAAAAAAATACCGCGTAAAGATTGAAACATTTAACGATTTAATAATATCGAATCCGAACGATCGTGTTTGAAAAAGAAATTAAGTGGTAGAGAGAGAGAGAGAGAGAGAGAGAGAGAGAGAGAGATAGATAGATAGATAGAGAGAGAGAGAGAGAGAGAGAGAGAGAGAGAGAGAGAGAGAGAGAGAGAGAGAGAGATACACAGAGGAAAGAGAGAGAGAGAGAGAAACAAAATAAAATAAGATAAAGAATAAGGAATAATACACGTAATGAAGATAAAATAGAAAAATGTCATAATAAGGAGGAATAACCCATTGAATGACTATCATAAATCAAGAAGGGCATTATTAACGAGTTCGCCGCTCGGTACGTACGTAACGTAACGTACATAACGTAACGTACGTACGTGTAGACGTACATAAAATACGTACTTAATACGTTCGTTCGTTCGTTCGTTCGTCGTCCGTCCGTCATTCGTACGTTCGTTGGGTGTATCGAAAAGTCAGTGAACTGTTCCCGGACAGTTTCGAGTAGAGAAGGGGGATGGGACGGGAGAGGAGGTGTGGTAGCGACGACGGTGAGATGGTGTAGTATCATCGGTGGTGGCGATGGTGGTATGGTGGTGGTGATAGTATGGTGATGGTGGTGGTGGTGATGGTGGTGTTGTTGCTGCTGCTACTGCTGTTGCGTTGCTGCTGGTAAAATGGTGATGGTGTTGGTGGTTGTGGTTGTGGCGGTGGTGGTGTTGTTGTTACTTAACGCAAACCGATAGAGAAAGTCACTGGGAATATATATATATATATATATATATATATATATATATATATATATAGAGAGAGAGAGAGAGAGAGAGAGTATATCGTGCCAAATCGTACGTTTAAAAAACTACGCGCGTCATCGGCGAACCGGGGGGAAAAAAAAAAGAAGGGAGACGAAAGTCAGTGAAGCGAAAACGCGAAATTAAAAAAAGAAAAAAAAAGAAAAGAAATAAAGAAAGAAAAAAAACGACAGAAGAACCCCCCTCTCCCAAAAAAAAGAAAAAAAAATAAAGAAAGGAAAAAAAAGTAATCGGTGAAGTTTAGAAGGTAGGACGGGAGGGAGAGGGGATGGTATCAAAAACTCGTTAACTTTTCTCTTTCTCTCTCTCTCTCTCTTTCTCTCTCTCTCTCTCTCTCTCTCTCTCTCTTTATTTGATCATTCCATGTGACACACGTTTTTCCATCGTCATCTTTTATTGTGTGTGTGTATATATATATATATATATATATATATATATATATATATATATATATATATATATATATATATATATGTACTACGTCAGCTCGTCAGATATACACGATAAATGGCCGAATTGATTCGTTCGCCTCGCGATTGTGGGAGTAATAAGTGGTAACAGTACTCGATCGTAGCCACGTGCGGAAGGAAGGAAAGAAGGATTCGATTCGATTGGATTGGATTGGATTAGTTTGGGATTGGATTCAAGAAAAAAGAAGTGTTCTTTTTACTACGGAGAACAAGATTAATAAATAAAACGAGAGAGAGAGAGAGAGAGAGAGAGAGAGAGAGAGAGAGAGAGAGAGAGAGAAAGAAGAAAGAAAGATTAGTTACTTCGAATCGAATAGAGAGAGAGAGAGAGAGAAAAGAAGTGAAGAATATTAATAGTGGAAATACAAGTCGAGGAAGTGTAACTTTCTCCCCCTCCTTCTCCTCCTCCTCCTCCTCCTCCCCTTTTTCTTTTTTCTTTTTTTCCCCCTCCCACATCCCCTTTCTCTCTCTCTCTCCCTTTTCTTCTCTCTCTCTCTCTCTCTCTCTTTCTCTTTGGAAATTCGAGTTTTCTTTCGCAGTTTTATTTTTCTGTTTCTTTTTTTTTCCTTTTTTTGTTTTTTGTTTTTTCTTTTTCTTTTTCTCCCTTTTTGTTCTCTCTCTCTCTCTCTCTCTCTCTCTCTCTCTCTCTCTCTCTCTCTCTCTCTCTCTCCCCTTTGGAACCATCCGATGCTCATCGGCGGAACAATGGACGGTCTCATCGAGATTTTCGTCTTCTGCGGGGTGCTTTACTACTTTTTCAATGTCAGGTAATAACATTATGATATTGCGCGTGATCCGATCGATCGATCGATCGATCGATCGATCGATTCGTTTGAAAAAAAAAACGACGGGCCGAAAGATTTTTTTTTTCTTATTTTCGCCTTTTTACCGAACCATAAACCGAATCGAACGAGGTGGACTCGATGAATCGAACGATTAAAAAAAAAAAAAAAAGAAAGAAAAAGAAAAAAAATCCTTCGAGTCAGAAACGAGAACGAAAGAGTGATCAACCCTTCCCCCCCTCCCTTACATTTCATTTTTTCTTTCCTCTCTCTCTCTCTCTCTCTCTCTCTCTCTCTCTCTCCCTACTGTTGTATTTTTCCCTTCTTGTTTCTTTTCTCGAATCTCGTAAAGACCGAACGCGGGAAAATTTCCAAACGAGGAGGAAGAAGAAGAAAAAAAGAAAGAAAGAAAGAAAGAAAGAAAAGAAAAGAAAGAAAGCAAGAAAGAAAGAAAAGCAAAGCAAAGAAAGAAAAGACAAGAAAAGAAAAGAAAAAAAAAAGAAAAAAAAATATATAGGAGAGCAACTAATATCTCGATTCAAGATTACGGAGTTTGTTTAGTAATACGCGATGCATTATCCCCTCCCCCACCTCCCCGGTTCATCTCCCTCTCACCCTTCGTTCCTTCATTTCCCTTCTGCGAACATTTGCGCGTAATCTTCATTTCCATGGACTTTGACGGGTTTATTGTTACGCGCTTCTTTCATTGTTCTTATCAACGTATTATTATTATTATTATTAACAAATACAATGTGTCCTATACGAATAGCGATTTATCCAATTTAAAATGGTTTTTCTCTAATTTATCCAATATATATATATATATATATATAACGCGGACGGGATAATAATTTTTATCTCTCTCACTCTCTCTCTCTCTCTCTCTCTCTCTCTCTCTCTCTCTCTCTCTTTATTAAATATATCGCTCGAAATAAACAAGAATTTTTATTCCAGAAAATTTCCGAATTCGTCGAACGAAAAAACAAAAAAAAAATAAAAAATAAAATAATAATAATAATAATAATAATAATAATAATAATAATAATAATAATAATAATAATAATAATAATAATAATAATAATGAAAATAAAACAGATAATACAATCGTCTCGATGGATCGATTCTATATATTCTCGTTATTCAATAAAATATAATATCTTATTTACATAAGTGTCATACGATATCGGGGAAAAAAAAATAAAAAAAAAACTGCTTAGCCGAGTGTCACTTTTTCAAATTTCACGATTTCACGATTATGCGACCGCATCATCATCTCGGGTTAATAAATCCTTCTAGTTCTAAGGTTTCTATCTCTATTTCTATCTCTATCTCTTTCTCTCTCTCAAGGAAATATTAATTAATTCGTACTTAAATTTCAGTTATTGATGATCATTTTTTTTTTTTTAGAGTCGATTGAACAAGAACCGTACGACACGCGATTCCTTGGTCGAAAAATTATATTGTCGCCCGGTAGATAAAAGTTTCGTTAAAATGTCCGGTAATAGTGTCATTGAGATTAATTTTGAAAGCAAGGAATGTTTCGACCGGCCACGTTCCTTCTTTTCTCTCTATAATTTTTTTTTTTCGTCGAACTCCTGCTTCCCTCCCCCATCCCTCCTCCCCAATCTATCCCATTTTTACGATTTATGATTAATAAAAGCATTATATTAGTAGTATGAATTTTGTTACCACGTGACAAAGGAAGTATGTACTCGATAATAATATTAATGATAATATTAATAACAATAATAATAACGCGCTTGTAGTTTGATATTAAATGGGGTCGTTCGAAAAAACAGCAAGTATTAGTTTGCGAATAATAAAATTTCATATAAATGTTTATCCAAAAAATGTAAGTAAAAAAAAAAAAGAGAGAAAGAAAAAACGACGATAAGGATATCGGATGAAGTTTAATTTTAACCCATTATAACGGAATTATTCTTTTCGAGTTGGAAATGAAAAATTATTTCAGGCGAAAGTCGCCTGGGATTTTTTCTTCCTTTCGTTTTTCTTTTTTTTTCTTTTTTTAATGTAGAATACGTTGTCGTAAAAAGAATGTTGGTTCCTATTCAAATAAAAATTTAAAAACAAAAAAAAGGAAATTAATCTTGAACCGACCTTGACCAAGTCCACGTCGACTGGTAAATAAAAAAAATAAGTGCCATAATATATACAATTTTTAAATTGGATAAATATCTCTGTTCGAGGAAAATAATGTTCGTGTTTATCGCAATAACAAATTTCTAACGCTATGATTTTGAAACACCGATATATATATATATATAAACTTAAAATAACCGAAAATTTTCGCGCATGAACCAACAAGTAATTTCATTACGACAAAATAAAATGATATTCAAATGAAATTCATGTATTAATTAATTCTATTTGTATCGCCGTTTTTGAATATTTTATTTTAATACCACGTTTGGTATAAATTTACTTATGATTCAATGACACAACAATGAAACGTATTATTAATATAAATGTATATAGTAAGATTGTAGTTTGAAAGTTAATAGAATGTACAATGCGAAAATACGATTTTGTTTGTAAGAAATGTAAATTGTAAATAGGATTATTGTTCTTTCATGATTAAATTACGAATTTGATTTTTGTTGACTACGATCTACGTGGTACTTTTTTTAACGGTTCGAGAAATGTCTACTGCATATTTTACGATCATTTTATAAATTTTATATATATTTATATATATATATATAAATTTTTTTTATATTTTTTTCTCATCTTTCACATCTTTTCTTTTTTTTTTTCTTTTCTTTTCACAGAGCTACAAATATGGTGGATGTACTTTACATGCGTCTTCAAGAAGTTTATGAAAAATGGGAAAGCAGGACGGACGTGAGAAGAAATAACGAAACGACTGCATCACCATTTTCATTAGGCGGTACGATAGATACATATTGCATAATGTTTGAGGTGTTACGGTAAAAAAAAAAGTGTCTTAAATTTTTCATAGCAACGCATAAAAAAAAGAAAAGTAGACAGAAAAAAAAAATAGAAAAGAAGAAAGGTAATCAATTTTGAACGAGAGACACGTGACTTTCACGCTATAATTACATAATTATTCTAATTATTTTCTTTCGTTCCTTTAATATAAATATAACGACGGGTTGCACGAGAAATTTCGTTCCTCCATTGTATGTGTATGTGTGTGTGTGAGAGAGAGAGAGATAGATAGATAGAAAGTGAATTGTAACGTGAATTGCAAACGTACGTCTTCAGATCTCCGACGTGCTGGTCAAGAGTATCAAAGGAAAAAGATTCACTACAGGGAGGAAGCCAGGAAATTAAGGGAGACGTCATTGTACAGAATTAAGGAGTTCGGACCAAGTATACCGTCGATCGAAATGAACACATCGTTTTTGAGTTATTGTTGCCGTCAATGTACACCGTTGTCCAGAGTAAGTGGCAGCTTTTTTCTTTTCTTTTCTATATATATACAGGGTGTTTTCAGCTAAAGGAGGCCGTCTATACATACATAATATTATACTATTATATATATATATATAATAAATCTATATTTATCTATAATATAATAAATATAATATAATATAATAAATCTATTATTATATATATATTATATATATATTATATATATATATATATAATAAATCTATTATATTAATTATTTATATTATATTAATTTACTATATTATATATATGTATATATATATAATAACTTTATTATATTAATTATTTATATTATATTAATTTTAATAATATAATATACTTAATTTTAATATTATTAATTTATTATTTTATATTATATTAATTTATTATATTATATATATATATATATATATATATATATATATATATATATATATGTATGTACGTATGTAGTGTATTTATATAAAATTGAGAGAAATTACAGATTGTATATATGTATATTCAGAGAGACCGCATTACTAATAGTATGACATGTTAAAAAAAATAGTCAAGTTGCACCTTCTCTCTCTCTCTCTCTCTCTCTCTGTCTGTCTCTCTCTCTCTCTCTCTCTCTCTGTCTGTCTCTCTCTCTCTCTCTCTCTCTCTCTCTCTCTCTCTCTCTCTCTCTCTCTCTCTCTCTCTCTGTCTGCGGATAGGAGATCACATTTATTACGTCGCTACCACACTACACTATAAATACTCTCTTTGCCCGAGAGAATGAGAGAGACGTATGGTTGGTGCATATTTAATCTTGTGCATCTCGAATTTTCCGTACGATTCGTTTTACTAAGGTTTTCTTTTACATTATCATAGTTTTTTGGTACATATATATACATATATACATATACATATATATATATATATATATATATATATATATATATATATATATATATATATATATATAAACGTATATTTCATGATACAACTCGTCGCGCCGTTTTATTTATCATTATTACGCTTTAATTCGATAAACATGAGGGTCGTATTGTGTACGTATTTTTTTTTTATTTTTCTTTTTTTTTCTTTTTTTTCTTTCCATAAATATCCAATTCGAAAATATTATTATTAAATCTATTTTTTGATCTCTCGAAAAATATTTGTTACTTATCTTTACTTTCTAGATAAATTATTACGAAAAGTTTTTAATTAAATGATATTTTTGTTATATCAATTTCGTATGTATACGCGAGGAAGATTTTTATATTACGTAATAATCGTGAAATATTAAAACATCGAGATCTATAATTTCCTTTGAGCGTGACGATTTATAAAATTTTACGTTTTTTTCAACATCAAATGTTCTTTATCATTTGAGATCTTTCGGTATAGCAATATCCTTGTATCGATTAAAAAAAAAAGAAAAAAAAACGTCACGAAATGTGCGTTTATATGTAATTTCTCTCTCTCTCTCTCTCCTCTCTCTCTCTCCTCTCTCTCTCTCTCTCTCTCTCCTTCTCTCTCTCTCTCTCTCATTCTCTCCCTCTCTCTGAAAGTTAAGAAATATCATAATATTATTAAAACATGTACGACGAACGACATGGATTTTTTTCACGCTGGTTTCGCATTGTGGTAATTCATAATTGTGCAAAAAGTGTAAGTTATCTAATGTAACGTTACGAATTTTAAAGATACTTAAACTTAATAACATTTTTTTTTTGTAAACGTTTAAATCGACAAATTTGATATAAATGAAAGTAATGTTAATAAAATCTTTAAATAATGTAATTCAATAATATTATGATGTGTATATATATACATTTATCTCTTTGTATATTTATTATCGTGTTAAAAATATTTCATCGTTATTAATTCGTTCTCTATTAATCCCTTTGTAGAACTCTTTAGTTAATACGGTTAAAGATCAACAGCCATTTGGCGTGAACATATTGATGGTAGATTCCGGTCCTGGATTGTTATCTAAACTTTTCTGTCATTTGTCTTATGTTTACAGTTTTAAGACATACTATTATCCAAGATTAACGGAAACAGTGAGTAATATTAATATATATTATAATATATATATATATATATATATATATGTGTGTGTATTTTTTTTTGTAATTTGTTAAGAAAGAGAATTGATCGAGAAATAATAAATATCATTTCTTTTTTAGGTATTGAACGATGAGAGATTAAAGGAAGCCATTAAATTAGCCGCTTGGGAAACGGCTAGTAATGATGGCTCTAATGAAAAACAGGCCATGACAAAGGCCAAAGACAGAGCTAAAGCAATACTTTTACAAATGGAAAGTAGAATTAGTAACACGCTACTTAAAATTACTGCTTGGGTTCTTTACAAATTATTACCTTGTTTCATACAATCGGCCGTTCTTTTACCATCCCAAATAGAAATATTGAAAAAGGCCAACGACACCGGTTTGCCATTAATCTTTCTACCTCTGCATCGTAGCCATTTGGATTATGTTATGATAAGTTTTATTCTTCTTATGAATAATATCAGAAATCCATTGATAGCGGCTGGTGATAATTTAAGAATTCCTATTTTTGGGTACGTTATGTTTATCTAATGTATGAGTGCGTGCCCAATGAATGATAATTCTATAAATAAGAATCGTGTTAATTTCCAATAGGTGGCTTCTTAGAGGTTTAGGCGCTTTCTTTATAAAACGTCGCATTGATCCATCCGCCGGTCGTAAGGATGTCCTCTATCGGGCTATCCTTCATACATATATCATGGAAAGCCTTAGAGCTGGTCATAATATAGAATTCTTCTTGGAGGGTGGTAGAACAAGAACTGGTAAACCGTGTATGCCGAAGGGTGGCATCCTGAGTGTAATCGTCGACGCCTATATGGATGGTACAGTTAAGGACGCATTATTGATACCAATTTCGATGAACTATGAACGCCTAGTGGATGGAAATTTTGTGAGGGAACAATTGGGACAAGCGAAAAAAATGGAAACGTTTGGATCGACTATGAAAGCTATATGGTCCACTTTGATGGGAAATTACGGCATCGTCAAAATTGATTTTTGTCAACCATTTTCACTCAGCGTAAGGGGAAAAAATGTTAAATCTAATTTTGTTTTTTTTTTCTTATTATACATTTCACACAAACGTCTGAAAATGTATTTTTTTTGTTTTGTTTCATTTATACTTCGCTAGGAAATGTTGAAGTCATTTCAGACGCAGCAAAACAGATTGTGCGTAAAAAATCCGATTGAAAAGAAGATTCTCAAGTACACGATGTCCAATTCATCGTTATACGGAACTGATTTCGTGGTGGAAGAACATCGTCAATTGGTCGATAACATAGCGCGTCATGTTGTTTACGGTGCGTACCGATATAAAGAGCTTGTGTATATGTGTTAATTAATCGTCGATAAAATATTTTTCATCTAGGTCGATTAGTTGGTAACGATTTTCATTGAATTTTCAGATTGCTCCAAGTCCACTCCAATTATGTCGACGAACGTCGTCGCCTGTTTGCTCTTAAATAAATTCAGAGATGGGTGTACGTTAGACAAATTGGTGGAATCGTTCGACGAGGTCAGAAGAAGATTTAGCGTCAAACAGATGGACGTAGCATTTTCCGGCGAGAACATCGATATTATAAATCATGCGGTTAGTATATGACGAAGAGAAAAAAAAATTGATTTACTCCCCCTCCCCCTACCCTCTCCCCCCTTGAAAATTATAATGGTTTTTAAATGCGAACCGTGACATATGCAAATCATCAATTTCCAGTTGGATATCTTGGGTCCGGGATTAGTTAAGCAACAACAACAGGAAATAACGACGGAAGCCGTGGATGGTGGGCAGCTTGTTAAAACAAAAGTCATAACGATTCGTCCGATATCGATGTTACCAAACGTAATCGAATTATCATACTACAGCAATTCAATGTTACCTCATTACGTTATGGAGAGTGCTGTAGGTAAGAGAATACCTCGGTCCCATAAACACGTATCATTTTCTCACCCGTATTATATTTTCAGTTACAGCTATGTACGCCGAATTGCAGTCACAGAAAATTTCCCAAGATAATAATACGATAATTTTCGAAGATGTATTGATCGAAAGAACCCTTAAACTTTGTGACATATTGAGATATGAATTTATCTTTTGCAAACCTTGTCAAGAGCTTGAGGATTGCGTTAGAAGAACCATAGAGGAGCTAACATATAAGGAAACGATTTCTTTGGTTGAGGTAAGCTCATGTAAAATTTCAGATATTATTTTATTTTAAACGACGATTAATCATATCGCAGGAACATTACATGGAAGAGGAATGGCGGAGCATAAAACGCGCACAGGCCTTAGAAAAGTATTGTTTCGATGAAGAATATATTAATAGAAAGAAGACTCAGTACAAGGTAAAGAAATTTGATTTCGTTTTAACATTAAATCGTTAATCTAACGATTATCAATTTGGGATTTCTTTCTTTCTTTATTTATTGGTTGTTTTTCATATAATTAATTTTATTTTCCAGATCAATCCGAAATACCGTACGGATAGGGAATTCTTGCATACGCTGTTACGCCCGTTAATCGATACGTATACACTGAGTGCGTCCACTTTGAGAAAATTAGTTGGAAGATCTTTATCCGAAAGGGATTTGCTTCATGAGGTTTTAAACGAAATAAAAACGAATTTGGACCGTGGCGTCGTTAGTTATGGTAAATAATATTTAATAAATATCCGTTTCGTTTAATAATAATAAGATTTTTTTTTTTTTTATTAAACAAAAAAGAAACAACTTTATGTTATTATTTCAGGTGAAAGCTTATGCGTCGATCCTATTAAGAATTCCTTTAAACTTTTTGAAAAGTCGAATATCTTAGAATGCATCCCTCATGAAAACGTTAAAATGTTTTATTTAAAAGTAGATTACGATACCGATGCGGCTATACAATCATTTTATGAGGATATAGCAGCATTTAAATGGACCAGGAATACAGAATGATTTCACTTTTTATATTGCCAAAACAAAATTATATAAAATATTGTATATAGTTTTTTCTAAGCTGTGAAGATATACTTAGTAAGACTTTTTTTAGATGATATTCTGTAAATTTATAAAAAAAAAAAGATGTCACAAATTCTTCATGATGATGATGATGATGATGATGATAATGATGATGATGATGATGATGATTGATGATGATAAGATATATATATATAGATATATATATTTATATACAAAGTTAATAGTTCGTACATTCTTATTAAAATATGTTTGTACAGATACAAGGTTTACTACGTGAAGCTTATATGAAGATATATATAATATATATATATATACACACACACACATATGAGCTTCCAACTGTATCATAGCAAATGCGTGTCAAACTCGTAATGTGATATTATGTGTTACTGGTTATCGATTTATAATTACTTCATTGATAAAAAAGAAAATGCTGTTACTTTATTTTGTTTAAATCTCATTAAAATTTATTTTTTATGAATAAAATAACAAAGAAAATAACTCAAAACAAGACGTGTAAAATTAAAATATAAATAATGAACATAAGAAAAAAAGATTTGTTTCTAAATAAAAGAAGAAATATTAAAATTTGATAGCTGACGCCATTGGATAACTTCGTCTCAAACCCAAACACTTCTCTCTATCTATGAACAACGCGTCTACCTTAGATTTCAAATCCGTTTCTAAATTCGCTCTCGTAGACAATAATTGCTGATGTTGAGCTTCGAAAGTTTGTAATTTCAAGTTCATATCGTGTATCATTGCATTTATTGTTTCTACCTCTTTGATCATTCTGTAAAAATGATATATATATATAAAAAAGAAAAAAAAAATTGTTAAAACGTCCAGAATATAAGACGAGTCAAAAACTATATCTCACAGTTACAACACAACAACACAACGAACCTTAGTTGAGCATAGTCCTTGCATGATTCAGCTTCAGGTCTGTGCGATCTTGCTTCAAGGCGTGTATGTGCAACTTTTAAAGCATTACTTTTATCTGCAATCGCTTTCTGCATCAATTGTAGATTCTTTTCAATATAGAAAAGTTCTTCTTGAATCTATATCACGTAAACGGATATATTTTATTAATTATTATAAAAAGAAAAAAAAACAAAAAAAAACGTAACAAAACGTTTCGCGCATAATAGTAGTGTAGTTAGGTACGATATATAAATTCTATTAGAATTCTATTAGAACGAATATATCGGCAGTACCGAGTATTAATTATTTCAAATAAAAATAAATTAATTTTTAATTTCAATCGTAAACGATATAACTATTGGGAAAGAAGTTTTATATAATCGAGATTTCCTTATAAACGGATATAAAGTTTACTTTGTACAAATGCGACTGGACTTTTCCCTTTGCTTCTAACATCTCCGCCGCCCTTCTCCCCAATGCATTATTAGTCTCGCCCCATGCTTCCCACATATCCAATCCAACACCATTGATAGCAATCTCAATGTCGTTTCGAAGCTGATTAGACTTTAATCTCTCTGATTGAGATTTTTTTACTGTATTATTCGATGCTTCTGCCCACGACTCGGCTTCTGTTACGCTTCATGAAAATTCAGTCGTTTATAATAATGCTCGAAGGGATGTCGTTACGGATAAAGATGATATTACTTTCTAGCAACTACCTAGAATCATATTTTTCAATTCCACCGTAATATTGTAAGCCACGGCTAAAATTGTTTAACTGATGGCACATTGTATCAATCCCGAGTGCAACTTCTTTATTTCTTATATCAATTTCCAATTGATTTTGTACCGCTCTGCCGTCGGAAAGCTAAAGGGTAAATACAAAGCTACGGCGATTAATTTACCAATTTAAAAAAATAAAATAAAAAACAAATAAGATACATTTAAACGCCAATAATATATATATATAGCCGTCAATTATTTACTTGATTAATACATTTTTCTGTAAATTGTTCTAAATTCTTCTGACAATTTCTTACAGTTTCGACTTCTTTAAGTAGAGCATTTTCAGCCTGATCGTGTACTAAATCATTACCTATTGATATTTCAGGTAAATTGAATTCGATATAAGGGAATTATAAATGTCGATTAATAATAAGCAAATAATATCGTTAACGTAATGCGATACCCATGAACCTGTTCGAGATTCCCGATAATAGAGACATTCCTGAGCTATGTGTAATTGCCCTTCAAGATTTTGAATTGTTTGCCGCAAATTCCTACGACAATCTTGCATTTTACCATTTTCAATTATTAATCTTTGCAATTCTGAATTCACTTCGTTACGCCAAAACGATGTATCTGTAATTCTTTCACCTAATTTACGTCCCGTATCCATTTGACCTTCTTGCACCCTTTCATCCGCTTCTCTGTACAAGTATCATCGCTTAATATACGAACAACATACCCTCAATATTATCAAATTACATTATATTACTCTTATATTACCGCATGAGCCGTGCAGTATCCCTTCTCAAGTTCTCAGAATAATTTCTATTGGCATTAGATTCGTTATAAAGCCTGGTCTGATTCTGTACCCAATCATAGGGTGTATATCTTGTGTATAATGCGGCACGTGCCGCATGAGAAGGATTTCTATCAAAGCCGGTCACAAGATTTGGAAATTTCATTGCTTCTGTTGCCATACCGCCTGGCATATAGCATGGGTCCACAAGTTGATTTGTTATAGGTTGCTCTGGTCTGAGAATATTAGAATTTGTAAGAAATTCTTAAAAGATTTAAAAAACATAATATAAACACACACGCACACACACACACATATATATAAAACATTTACGTATAAAACATCTTACAAGGGTGATGCCTCTATAATTTCATAACCCAATGTTGGTCGCCAAGGATGTGGACGTGGTGTTTTGTAAAATTCTCCAATTCTGACCGGTACTGGCGGTCCAGCAATTTGTTCCATACAGGGAAGTACTCCTACCGTGCTCCATGGTTGAAGTTGCTAGAATAACAATAATTTACATGCAATACAATATAAAGGTATTTCATAATAAAAATGACTTACAATTCATTTACATATAATACATACAGAATACAATACAGTTTTTTCCTTCTTGTCCTTTCCTGCCTTCGTATTATTCATGTTGATCGACAAAGTAAACTGATTATATTTATAATTTATACATGTATATGTATTTATATATATATATTGATACTATGAACAAATTTTATATAATATAAAAAGTGCATTTATTGGACAAGCATTTCTATATCCTTCTTTTTTGATTTACGTAAACGTGTAGATATATATATATATATATATATTATGCGAATATATATAATGTGGAATTAATATTCATCAACTTCATAAGATAATTTTAATTATCTTATTAAATACTTATATCTTCAAATTATGATAAGACGATAGAATAATTTTGTTTGAAATCCGGAAACGGGTGTGTGACGTATCACGTGCTCCTGTCACATGATCGAGATTCGAGATTCCGGTCAGGTGCTCGATAGCCTTCTGCTAAGAATCATAGATAGTTGGTATCTCGTCTCGTTTCGCTCATTCGATTTAACGGTGTTAATCAAATTGTTATTTTGTTTTTTTCCTGAAAAGAATTTATCATCATGACGGTACCACGTCGTACCTTAATATTAACATTTTTAATAACAGTATTCTGTAATATATTTACAGCAAGGTGTAATATATTTTCGGGGGATTCAGTACCTGTATTATTATGGGGTATAAACCCACCCGAGTTTGATTCTCGTCCAGACGCGGTTAATCCACTTTCGAAAACCTCACAGGCGGAATTTAATCAAATTTTGAATAGTAAAATGGATAATTCACAACCGCCGCTTCTTGTTTTTGTGAAAGATAGTTTATGCGTTGAAGATCTAACCCAACACAAGGAAGTTAGTGGCTCCGTTAAATTTGACAATTTAATGATGTAATGTATCATTGTAGGATATTAATTCGATTGATTGACTTTTAAGGATCTTCGACAAGTTACAAACAGAAGTCTATTGGCGTACTTACCAGCAGTCGAATCTCCCCTTTCAGTATTCGAAGATTATCCGTCATATAATCAAAGTTATGACGATGATGTGGACTCTATATCGGATGGGCAGTTGTTGATTAAGCCGATAACGACTTTGGATGCTATTTCTGAAATATACAGAAGCATCAAGGATTCTACGCCAAATTTAATTGCTGCGCTTACTGGAAGATCTTGCGGTTATAGTCGTTCTGAACGTATAAGGAGAGAAACCGTAGATAATAACGCTGATACGTATAAAAGCACCAAAGATTCTAGTCCAAGCGCTCTTGCTACGTGCAATAATTGTAATGCCAGTATCGGTTCTAATGAGTTTGTTGTCAGAGGAGAAAGAGTGCTTTTATACGGAAGTCAATCTCCAGCTATAAAGGTAAATTTATTTATTCTATTACTTGTCACTTGAAATAATTAAAAATGAATTATGATAATAATTTTATTGCAGATTAAAGACATGGATTTCAGAAACTTTACCGGTATAAGTGTTTGTAAAGAATGTTTTGATCAAACCACTACAAATATTAATTTATCTTTAACATTTAACGGAGCTGATAATAAAATACCTCCGGTGGATCTTGAATTTAACGTTATAAGTCCATCGGCCGGTTATTATGCTATAAAAAGTATAGTTTATAAGTCGAATATCCCAAATCCTGAGGTTTTAACGACTAAACTGGATATAGTATTTCCATTTAATTTTTCTTATCATTGTTCAAACGAGATAATATTTTCTAAAAGTACGACTGAATTAAAAATCCCAAATATGCAAATACAAATTGACGCGAAGAAATTTGGGGATGCATACGACTGCGTTAATTTTACCACACTTCCAATCTGGACAGGAATTTTTGTTACTACCATATTAGGTTCAATTATGATTTGGGCATTCATAATGATTATTGATATTCGTACTATGGATAGATTTGATGATCCAAAAGGTAAAACTATTACTATTTCTGCTCAAGAATGAGATTAAATATAAAATGAATAAAATATTTATATGATATAAATTGTAAGTAAAAATGGTTAGGATATATTAAAAACATGAAAGTGCGTTATAATGTATTATTACATTGTTGTGATTTAGCATGATTTATCGCAATTTCGACGATATATAATATCCTCTTGTGCAAAACTTCGTCTATGAAAAATTATATAGAGACTGTGTTTCATATATTTATCTAGTATTAGGAAAATCAAAATTTAAACGAAATTTATCCTACAGAAATCTATGTATCATTCCACTTGTATAATAATGTATCATTTACAGTATTTATATCTCTAACGATAATAAATAATAATGTTCGAAGAATAATAATAGTTATGCACATATATCAGATAAAAAAGATCTGTAAATTATTAAATAAAAAAATTTAATTTATAGCTCGTTTCAATATATGAAATATATCACACAATGATAGTGAACTTACCGAAGATTTGTCATAGACCGCATATTTACATGTTTTGTTACATATATCGATGAAAAATCTAATATCTTGTAAAATAAATTATAAATGTCTTGTTGAAATTTGCGATTTCAAAAAAAAAAAGAAAGAAAAAGAAATACAAGAAATTGTTAGTAATTTATGAAGTATTTTAGCGTTAAATGTTGTTTATTTGTATAATTTTCTTTGGCATAAATGACTTTTATTTTATTAGAAGAATGTAGAGTATATATGTATATATTATAATAAAGCCATTAAATAATTGTAATATTATGAATTACATGCAGGTACATGAATTCCATGTATTACCATAAATACCATTGAAAATGGTGGTAGAGTAATAATTTGGGTAGGACTTATAATTATAGGATGGAAAGGCGGTAATTTACCATTTTGTAGTTTCAATATTTCTCCATTCATTCTTAGGTTTCTATAAATTAATAATAAATAATTAATAACATATTATTAGTATAATTTGCACTAGCAACTATTGTACCAATTTCTATATAGTATATATATATATATATATATATATATATATTGTAGAAATACTTAATTTTTATTTTTAATTTAATTATCATACGTTATTGTTAGAATTTAGTATTTGTATAAAGAGCATATAATAAATATACTTAAGAAGAACTGAAATTATGAAAATGTTTCGTTTTATCAAAGTTTTCAATTAAGAGAAGTTTAACGAATGAAAATTCGGCTTACGAAGGCTTTTGTAGATGGATTTGTATTTTTATTTTAATTATAGAGACTCGAAGAAAAATAGATTCAACGTTTAGAGATCAATTATGTATGTTTAATTCTTGTTAAAATTGCGGAAATTTTGTGGAGCGGAGCGAAAAGAGATAAAGATAATTCTAGTATTATAGAAATATTCGAGTTATAGTGGTTCGATTGTATTATTACTAAATCATATCTAAAAGACAAATATAGAGAATTTGATATTTTCTAAAAATTAAATAATATATTTTGCATACATACCTTGAGGTCAGTCGATCAGACGTTAGAATATATAGAAAAATTTTTACGTTTTTATTTAGTCTGTGAAAGATCCCTTGAATTATTATCCTTGCAAAAGATTTGTCTAGATTCATTCCATATATAGTAACAGCGGGGACACGATTTATCAATGATACTTCTGGAGTACAATGCGCATAAATCCTAAGGTATTTGGAAGATTTTGATGACATGACCTTTAATACTTTCTCAGATACAAATTGCTTGTATATCACGCTAATCCACCAATCTGGATTTGGTAAAAGATCTGGTCCGATCATAGCATAATATCCGCCAAATAAGGATTGTCTTATAATGACATTTACACCTGATTTAGCACTGTATCCTAATTTATCTAACCACAAAAATCCTGCAACATATCTGTCGGATAAACCTGGAGCTCCTCCGCCATATGCCGAACTAGTTTCAGCTGTAAATTATTTTATTTATTATTTATTATATCTCATTTGACATTAAGACATATTAAGTATTTTAAACAACTTACACAACCACATAGAAATGGATTTTCTTGATTTTTTAATCGTCTTCAACATGCTTTCAATTTGTATTGGCAAATAGCAGAATGTTGTAGGATTTATAAAATCGTTAACTTGAGCTTCATGTCCATTCAGATAATATTGATGCCAAGTAACATAATTAATATTATTTTTATCGTTTTCCAAAAATACTTCCATGTAAGATAGACCTTCATTTGAATCTCCAATATGATTTACTTCTGGTCCAACAAGCAAGCTTTCTTTGTAACCCTCTTTATTCAATAGATTACGGAGTTGATAGTAATCTTCTGCAAGTTGCTCTGCCGTTATCGTTCTATTAAATACATGATGAAATGAATTTGGTTCTGCAATTTATAAATATTATAGGTCCATTTGATTATGTTTTTTTTTGTTATATATAAGAAAAAATATAAATAATTGATGTTAATATCACCATTTCCTAATTGCCAATCTAGATTCATTTTGGATCCTTTTG
This sequence comes from Dolichovespula media, assembly GCA_911387685.1. Lineage (NCBI taxonomy): Eukaryota > Metazoa > Arthropoda > Insecta > Hymenoptera > Vespidae > Dolichovespula > Dolichovespula media. The sequence continues at coordinate 4,233,777 of OU426865.1, forward strand.
CAAATAAAATAATATCTTGAGCATTAGTATCATCCCAGGTACCATTTGGATGTCTAATTAACACATTCAAATCAAAAAGCATCCTTAATTGGGATTGTATCGTAAATTTGTATAACAACTCAAAATCCGTATTAGTAATAGTAAAGTTACTAATATCTTGACCATCGAAGGGACTTATTATTCTTGTAGATGTTGCATGAGTCTGAATTAATTAGGAATATATTTAAGTTTTAATATATTTTTAAATATAAATATATAAATAAAAATTGTGTATGTGTATATATAAATATATAAATTTATACACTGTGTGATATGAATGTAAATTTATGTAAAGAAAATAAATAAATAAATAAAGCAAACCTGATTAAAAAATAAGCAATCCGCCGATGTTCCTCCAATCCGAATAAATGCAGGATTTAAATATCGCGCCAAATTGATAAATCTTTCGTCTGCAATAGGAAGTTCTTCCATGTTTCTCAGGAGGGAGGAATCGAGTCCGAAAGATAAAAATTTTTTTGACGTTCGCGTAAATATTTCATTCGTATGAAGGTAAAAGATGGAAACGTTGTCCGTTTCATAATGATTGAAATTCCAAAATGAAAATACTATTAAAGCCAAGCAAAAGCCAAGTACAATAACGTTAAGGGCGGTCCATGTTGTCGTTATTGCTTCTATAATCATTAATTACAAGTTATCTCATTTGATGGTACAATTTACTTTATATATATATATATAAAATCTTTTTAAATAAAGTTCAAAAATTTATTATAGATATTAAAATTTCATCCTTATCATCAATAAAATGTAATGCATTGTAAAATTATATACTAATATAAAACTTACTTTGACGGGTGCGTATGTTATTTAGATTTTGATATTGAGTTTTATACCAATCGTTACTTGGAATGTAATTCATTGTTATAGTCATGCATATAGAATAATTGTTAATTGTATTAGATATTAAAGTTTTATATCGACAAAAATGGACTTACAGTTAACATTAACTGCCGATGACGAATGGTGAGAAACGATCACAGCGCCATCGTCCGTTTCGACTGCGATTGTTTAAAATATGATAGGGGATTAATTAATTTAATTTCTTTTTTTCTTTTTCCTAAAATCAAATCAATTATTTTTAAAAATCATTGATTTGAAATCATTTTTATCTCTCGAGATAATAACATTATGATCTTGTTTCGTGTAATGAACTTTTTCATTTCTTGCTTTTAACTTTCCTGAAATATATAATCTTTTAGTACAATCATATTCGTGCTATCGATCGGACTATTATTTATTTATATAAATCAATATATATATTAATGAATCGTAATATTGAATTTTTAATTACAATACATTATCAATAATTAATGAGCAAGGAGAAAAGAGAAAAAAAATTTTTAATAAAGATGCTTCAAATTTTTTTTTATCTAATTGTAAGATTTATAGAATGTTAAAGACTTTTTCATTGAAGATAAACTTTTATATGTTTCATTACGATTTCGATGAGCTAAACTGTATCTACGCTTGTGCCTTCCAATTAATTTATGCTTTGATTCTGTATTACTTAATTCATCCTCTGCCCAAAATTGTAAGTCTGTATCATCTGATATGGGAGGTGAAGGTACCGGAGGCTTAAAATTATATATATATATATATATATATATATATATATATATATATATATATATATATATATATATATATATATATATTTACAACGTTTATTGTTTCATTTATAATTTATGTCTTGTATTTATTTTTTTCTTAACTTACAGCTTCTCCAGAAGTACACAAGTATTCTTTATTTTTCAGATTTAATTGCGACATTAATAGAATTGTTTTTCTTACAAGAGACAGATAATTAGTATAACCTTTGCCATATTTAAAATGATATATCATATTTTTTTTACCCATACAGGTATAACGACCCATTATTTCAAGCAATTTTTCCTATACATTGTATTTATCGTATATTAATTATTTGTACTTGTCATGTTTCAATATACTAATCAATTTACAACTTATGCACACATATTTCTTATTGACATATAAAAAAAAAAATGTATGAGCTGTTTACTTCTTTCTTTTTTTTTTGTTTTAGTAGTTAATCTTATATCTTTAAATAAAATTGAAAAGAATCTATATTATTTATGTGTGTGTTTGTGTATGTATGTATGAAATAATAGATTTAAATTGAAATACTGAACTAACATATAATTTATGATAATATCTTTTATGATAAACTTACTTATTTATCTCTAATTCATCATTAAGTTGTAACGTAAAGCATTTCTATAATACAAAAAATAAGAATCTTTTTCTATAATAAAAATAAGATTAATTCTTTTTTATAACTAATCATTTTCTGATTTTCTACGTTTTTTAGAACGAGGACTATCGGTGTCATGTGGACTTGGAGTAATATGACTTCTTTTCCTTTTTACACTACTTTCACTAGCTTCGCTACTGCTACTCGCCGCAGTTCTCGTTTCTCTACGAAACGTTCCCTCTCCTGTTACTTGAACTAAAATCTAAAAACCAAGTTCATAAAACATTATCCATATATAGTGTTTAATATGATTTAGATATATTTAATAGTAATTTTTACATTATTCCTTATATCATACCTGCATGTGTTGTAAACATTCTTCTTGCATAGAAATTGCCATTTTATATATGAAAGTATCATGTTTGTTATACATAATAGCGTTTTGGAACATGAGCATAACATCTCGTTGAAAGTGCGTAGTCGATCTGATTGTCCCATTGTCTATATTTTTTTTTATAGTTGAGAGATCCATAGGTCGAAAAATAACAGAATGATATCCAGGCGCCTGATCTTCCGTAATAGGTCTTAAAAATACGGATGCGTATTTATGCGTAGCCAATCGATTATAAACCAACATAACTGCTTTCTTCCATGCCCTGTAATCAGCACCTTCTCCGGTGCTTTCATTTTCTGTTTCACTATCTACAGCAATAGTTTGTTTTTTCGAATATGTTTTCATGGCACGCCCACCACTTAATTTGCTTAAAGAAGATTCCTCTTCATCTAACTCCGCTGTCTCTTCTCCTGCACTGACAATGGACTCCGCAGTAATTTCTTTTTTTATAGTTGGTTCGGTTTCTGTACATTTTTTATTAACATCTTTTTCTTCTTTTATTTGGAGTTCTTCCTTAATTAAAATTTTTTCTTCAATAAAAGAATCCGTAGTTGGTACAGTCTCTTCTACTTTTATTTCTTTTTTTATCATTAGAGATACATTTTCTATCTGTTTCGTGTCAAACACATTTTCTGTTTTAATCTCTACAGATTCCACTCTTGTATGAATAATATCTTCCGATGTGATGTCTTGACATGATTCTACAGCTATAGTCGATTCCTCTATTTCTTCCTCTTTTATTTCGATACCAGGTAAAGTTGAGCTGACCGTATCCTCTGAAAAATCTTTTGTATCTTCTTTTTTATATTCGTCTGTATAAATTTCTAAAGTGTCTTCTGCCGTTACGTCCTGCGATTTTACAGACAATTCGTCAGCTACTTCAATAATAGTTTTTTCTTTTATTAAAATAATTGGTTCCTCTTTATACGATTCTAATGATTCTGTACTTTCTATTGTATTCTCGATAACTTGTTCTTCTGTTATTTTTTTCTTATTTTCTATGCTATGAGAGCTCTCATCGTCTTCCAATATCAAACTAATATCTTGCGACTTTTCTGTGTCTTCTGTACTCGGCACATCATTTGTTACTTCCGAGGAAACACTGGTAGCTTCGGTGGATGGTACATCTTGCTGTTCCCCAGTGATCTTTGCAAGGTGTAATTCTAATTGATCTAATTCCGAACATTCCTTATTTTCAATATCTTCTGAAGGTTCCTTTTGTTCTTTTGTATTGTCATAGGATTCCTCTTTCTCAGATATAATCATTTCTTCCTCTTCTACCTCATCCATTTCTTCTTCAATAGTACCTTCAGCACTTTCCTTTACATCGGGTGTCTTTGAATCGCTTTCTTCCGTTTCTACATTTGATACAGAATCTAAAATATCAAGATCTTCAATGATCTGTTTTTCCTCAACCGTTGTATTCGTTTTATTATTATCTTCGACATTAGTCTCTACTTCTGGAGCGACTTCCTCATTTGGAATTACTCTTTCATCGTACGTATTTGCTTCTGATTTCTCTTCTTCTTGGGAATTAGACACAGTTTCTGATATTTCTGCTATAATAACTTTTGATTCCGATGGTTCTATGGCAACTGTTCCTATAATTTCTGCGATATTAGAAGTACTAGAATCTATCTCTTCAATAGCCATTTCTTCGCTATGTGGAGAATCAGAGAGCGAAACAGCTTCGTCAACATCTCTAGGCTCAGGACGTTCCGGTATCTGGGGAATGTCCTGAGATTGAGGAATAGTAAGACTATTAATTACCGTATTTGTATTAACAGAGTCTAAAGTTTGTGGACTGCCTGTTATTTCTTCTTTTATCAATTCTTCTATATCTCCAATAATTTCATTTATTTCATCCTTGTCTATCACATCTGCCATTATATCTTTTCTAATAACGTCGTCTATGTGATCTATTATTTGGACCATACTTTCTGATACCGGTATATTTGCTGCGTTAGGTATCGTTAATGTGGCAGGTGGTACAGTTACTTCATTTTGAATGGGTGTTTGAGATACTGGATTTTGAAGATTATGAACCTCCGTAGAAATATTTTGTTGCGACACTATGGTTGAAGGTACTTGTAAATTTGGTAACGGACCTCTTTGAGCATTTGCAGGCATTTCTAGTAACATCGAAAGTGTTGGTGCACCGACTGATGGCCTTTCAGGAATAACATTTGCAATTGGAGTTGGTACCAATTGATGCATAGAAGAAGATACACTTTGTGTCATTTGTGAATTTGGTATTTTAGGACTAGACACAAGAAGACTGGTTATAGTAGGAGAACTTATTTGTGCAGTCGATGTTGATGTTTGTATCTGAGTCGTTGGACTGGGAGACTTTAATAAACTTGTTAATAATGGAGAACGTCCACCTCTTCCCTTCTTTTCATCATCTTCCGTTGAAATATCAGACGATTCTGGTAATTCTGCAGGTGTTTCTATCGTTTTACGTTGATTTCTAACAGGGATATTTTGTGTAACCATTATTTCTTGCTTTTGCTGTCGTTTTATAAGCCAAGCAGAATGAGCTCTAGCTTTTTGTTCTTGTTCACGTTCCTCTTGCTCGATAGCATGCCACATTTTTTGTAATTTTTCTTCCGTTATAGAACCTGATTTCAACAGGTTTAATTCTGTTTTAAGTTGTTGGTACTCATCTCTTTGAAAAGCTAATATTTGACCCAATTCTGTTATTCTCTCTTGCGTTAATCTTCTAACAATAGATTCTCCCGTAGTTTCTCCGCTTTCTCTTTTTTTCCGTTTTGGAGTGTCTGCATTTTCCAGAAGATATGCGTATTGTATCGCACAAGATTTTTGAGAAAACCAATCAGGTGGTCGTAATGTTTCCTTTTCTGCGAAAGGTTTTAAGGAACGTGATACACTCATCCAGTTTTGATCTCCAGATTTTAATACGCTTGATGCTAAACAAAGTTGCTCGCGAGTACTCCATGCATCGCATGATATGCGTTTATATTTCAATCCTGAAAATTGACATTAATTAATCATATTTGTTATAAAAGATTTACATAGGAAGATCTTAGGTTAGGAAATATAACAACAACTTAATTTTTATCTTAGTAAGTTAATAAGTAATAGTAACATTTAACTAAATTTATATCTTATTTAAATAACGCCACACGAAAAAATATCGAGTGTTATGTTATTCTAAAAATATCAAATGTTTATTATTAAATGCAAATGTTAACCTTAAAATAGTAATCTTTATTTTCTACACGAATAAAGGTTTGTCATGTAAACTTACTATCTTGCACCGACGTCATTTTGTTTAAATAAAATATTGTGTCATTAGTTTGTTTGTAATCATTAATTATTTTGATCACATTTAAATATAACAATTAAAGCATTTCATTTCATTATAACTCTGGAGTCACCGTTATGTTGTTAAAACTCACAATCATTGAACGAAAATAATGGAATGCGCGGAATTGGGAGGTGTTCGTAAATACATCAGTATTTTAACAATTTCAGGAATAATTCTAAGTTATATTATGTGCAATAATAAAAAGTATACTTTTAAGAAGAATATTATATTATCATACGTTTTTTAAGAAGACTATTTTAAATTGCATTAGATGCTTAGTATAATATATTATGAATATAACCAAAATAAAGTAAGAATTGAAAACGCTCAATTTGGAAGCTTAAATCCGGCTTAATCGGAGTTTCCAAGGTAGTCCAATTAAATTACTTAAGCGTTTGAAAATAGGAATACGCGGAATTGAACTGTGATGGTAAAAGCAAAAGAAACTGTCAAAGTATGTTGTGGTCGTATATGTCAATATTAAATTGTTTTCGATTAAATTTAGTCTCTTAGAGATATAATAAAACGCTAATGAATACACGCGGAGCATGTAAAATGAAAGAAATAATAAAACGCATAGTATAGTTACTATATAAACCATCACGAATATATCGTGTTACTGACTGCATTGCTGTGTATTACGTGTCTTGTTATAAATTTAATATTACTATTTTATTCAAATACATAGAAATGAATAATCGAAGGCGCACAAATAATTTCACGTATGTTAGTTCATGTGTGAAATACATGATATTCACGCTCAACTTTGTATTCTGGGTAAGCTAACGTCATTATATCCTTGATCAGCATTTTATCAGATTGATATATAAAAATGATGCCATATGCAGAATTGAATATGAATTTTATATTCTGATTACGCAGTTATTTGGTGGTCTTTTAATTGGTGTGGGTCTTTATGCCTTTGTCGAAAAATGGCAAACAACTGGTTCCATAAGAATGGAAAATGTATATGATGTAGTATTGAATATCTCCCTAGTAATGGTAATAGCTGGAGGAGTTGTGTTCGTTGTCAGTTTCGCTGGATGTATCGGTGCGCTTCGTGAAAATACCTGCTTACTTAAATTTGTTAGTATCGTGCACAAATTAATTTATACTCAGTCTTTATCTTACATTGTGTCTAATGTGAAAATATTACAGTATTCGTTATGCCTGTTGGTTTTCTTCCTCCTTGAAATGGGTGTTGCAATAGTCGGTTTTGTATTTCCACATACTTTACAATCTTTACTGGAAGAATCTTTTACCGAAAAAATTATTCAAACGTATAGAGAAGATATAGATTTGCAGAATTTTATTGATTTTGGACAACAAGAGGTAAGTATTTATCTCAATGTCATTTGAAATAAAAATAATAAAAGCTTAAAATCATGTCCATTTATTTATTTTTTTTATAGTTCAAATGCTGTGGTTTAAGTCAAGCTGGGTATATGGATTGGGGCAAAAATGAATATTTTAATTGTTCCAGTCCTAGTGTTGAACATTGCGGTGTACCATTTTCCTGCTGCATAAATGTTACGGATATAAGTGTAAATTCTTTTTTTTTTTTCAAATTTTATCAATGAAAAATTATATTGAAACGTGCTTACATACATTCAATATTATTATTTACAGAGAGAACTCGCCAATAAAATGTGCGGATACAAAGACAAGGTCCTAACTCTTCCTGTATCTGAAGCAAGTAAAAAAGTCTGGACCAGCGGTTGCATCGAAATTGTTCGTAATTGGGCAGAACGCAATTTATATATGATAGCAGGCATAGCTCTGGGTATAGCTCTTAGTCAGTTATTTGTTATTTATCTAGCTAAGACATTAGAAGGTCAAATTGAGTTACAAAGGGCTCGTTGGCATTCCTGAGCTTGACTTCAGGCCACCTACCGCTACTCTATTCATTCTCCAGCAGGCAGGCAGGTGGCCAGCAATCATACACAAGGCCAGAATGCTAAAGCAAACGTGAATGCTCGAATGGCATTGCTTGTTCTATTTGCAATCTCATTATACATACTGTGCATTTTATCTCTGATTAGATTCATTCTCTACTATTTTCATTTGTACTTAGGTAAAAGAAAATTTTTTACTTAATGTCACGAGGAGAAATTTGCATACTTTTTTATAATTCTATTACTTCCATCATACCTATTATTATTATTATTATTTTTAAATACATTCATTTTATAGCTTAGAAACACTTGGCCATTGTATCCAAATAGACTTCAGTCCTCATTTTATAATACTAAATTGATATTTTAATACTAAGTGTATAAACTTCCGAGATATTTACATATCTATATACCACCTTTTTTCTTTAGTATTAAGTCTGGTCTATATACACAGACCATATATTGATGTGTTCAAAGAAACTAAATGAGATTTATGTTACGGCTACTTGTGTAAAGCCAGGTTAGACATAATCTTTATCTTAATTCAAATTTCATGAAAACAATTTTTTATAATATTTTAGATGCGATCTTTGATAAATATGCGAGATGAAACGATGAAAATATTTTTTACATAGATAGCCATTTTTTTCTTTAGATAATATTATTTCGTTTATAAAAAATTTAAGACAAATAACTAAGGGATAAGTAATTTAATTTAATACCGTTTGTATTAATATATTATACATTTATTATACGGACATTTGCTTGAAATATTTTTTATGTCTAATAGCACATGCAAAATATGCACATTGCTTAAGTCAGTTAATGATTCATTAATTTTTTTTATATATTTGTAATATTATGATGTAGGAGGCATCATTAGTAAGATTGAGGAGATATATTCTTTAACTTGTTAATTTATATGTTATTTTTTTAATACGGTGCACATTAATTACACCTATGAGCAGAAGAACATCCAGTGCCAAAATCAGAATATTGTCTTACATTTCTTTTTAAAACAAATCTGACAATAATCTGGTATGAATGATTTGTTTATCCAGTAGATATAAAAATAAATTTACTGTGTCTTTTTATCAACAATAAATGTAAAACTGATATACATATATATATATATATATATATATATATATATATATATATATATATATATAAAACCTTCTAGTTTGTAATAAACAAATATTATTCTAATATAATATCCTTGCCATCATCAACATGGTATAATTATTTATAAAGGGTTTATATACTCAAAAATGATAGTTTTTAATGCATTTTTATTTATAGAGTGTAAGATCTACAGATGCGTCATCGGAGTATTCTAAAATAATGCACTGTCCATCAATAAGTAAAGAACTTTCGAATAGATCCATCAAAGGAGCATCCATTTTATTACATATTGATGCACCGGTATTGTGATTAAATAAACGCAATTTATTTCCAGTTGTCGTGTTATTGTTGTTAGAAATTTTTAAAATGTCAGCCATTGAATCTATGATTTTACCAATTGTCCATTGTTTATTCATGTAAATACCTTTTGGGACGCTTGTGACTTTATTTGAAACGGATATCGGAGGATATACGAGAAAATAACAGCGTTCATTCATGGGGACATTTTTAGGACCTACAGCAACACTTTTCACACGCATTAATTGTACCTGATAAAAACGAAAAAGTTTCAAATTCTTGCAATAATTAAAATCAATGAGTAAACGTTTCTACATACTTTGTTAGCCATAGCAGTATTTTTTGATTTTTTCAAAGAATCCGAAACTTCTTGATCAACTATCGCTTTAGCTTGTGCAAATTGTCTCTTAGGTATTTGCCATTTTTTAAGCTTTTTCAACGTCTCATCGTCATTGGTTTCAAAACAGCCATGGTATCTGTGCTTTAAGCAGAAATGAATTTTACATTTGTAGCATAACATCTCGACAGGTGACGTCTCTTTGCAGTCTTGTTTGGAACAAACAAAATTTGAAGTTGGCTCTTTTGACAATATAGCATCGGACAGAGATTTGGAACACGCATGGGATTCTCCATTGAAATGATTTTTACAGAATGTCAAATTACAATGGTCACACTTAAACGGTAGAAAATCTAATTGTTTACAATCTTTCAGAGCACAACGTTCTCCGGTATTAGGAAATTCCATCTTACTTTATTTTCGTGTAATAATTTAATTTCAACTTTTTCCTCTTTCGAATATGTATATATATATATATATATATTATTCAATAAAATTTTAACGCGATTCAATTATGCGACGGCGTTGGCGAATGCAAATGATTTTCACTGAGTGTACCCAATGCTAGGTTATTCCATTTCTGTTCTAACTCCTTCAATGTCATGTGCGAATCACCATTGTCGCTCTCAGGATCTGGTAGTTCCGCTACCGGTACTAAAATATCATCGATGGGTAATTTTTCTCTACGCCAAGCGTCGTCGATTAAATTTAATAATCTACCATCACCGCACACTTGGCTGTCCATTCCGTTAATATTACTCAACAGTTTCGATTATGATTCTCTTCGACTTTAAACTCGTTAAAACGTAGTATATTTATTTCGTCGAAAACCGTGATACCAACTTAAAGGCAACGCAATAACTATGCGAGACCGTTTCCATTATTTAGTAACAAGTTATAAAAAGAAAAAAACAAATAAACAAAAAAGAATTTAAATTCAATGTTCGTACGAAGAAACATAAGATTTTAGTGAAAATTAAGTTTCGATTGTCGTCGATAGTTGACGCTTGTGTCGCCATTAAATTTCCCGCGTATTTGAATTTTAATTCTTTTTATATCGAACAAGATATCGAAAATAAATCGAAAATTTTCTTCGTTTTAAACATTTTCACGTTTATCCGGACGTTTTTTTTTTTAAATAAATTCCAAATAAATTATATTTATTGAAAAAAAAAAATATATATATACATATATTTTATGATTCAACGGGGGGGGGGGGGATTTAATCTGAAAGATTTGAATTAATTCGTTTTCAGATCTTCGGACCGTTTTAAGTATGGCAATGAGAATCAAGTCACGCTTTCCAATTATGGAAAGGATGAGATTAACTGACCACGTCTCGTCGGATGATCATCGATTCATTTTGTCCTACTCTTGAAATTCGTAATAAGGACATTTTATCGAAGATACAGATACGTATGGTACGTGAAAGTTATATCGAAGGTGAACAGGTTTGGTTGATGACGTTTGTATATGTAAATATATATATATACATATCATATATATATTTAGTCTCTTATCTATAAATAAGTAATCTTTCAATGATCTAATAAAAAACAATATGCCTGTATTATTACATATACATATGTATATGTACTAGGAAGAAAAACACAATAATAATTATGTATTATTAATCAAGGATAAGAAAAGTAAAATTTTTTTTCAAGGTGATCGTTAAGGAGAAAAAAATCGGATCGACTATTCGTGCTTAGAGTGTGTGATATATATATATATATATATATATATATATATATATATATAGAGAGAGAGAGAGAGAGCTCAATGATATAACGGTATTGTATATATATATATATATATATATATATATATATATATATATATATATATATATATATATATACACGATCAAAGAAGTCAGAGATTTGTGGTCGTAAACCGTGTAACTCAACAGTATTTGATCACCCGTTGGATTGAACAAAACGCTTCGTCGAAAGCATTCTCAGTCGACGAAGGAACGTTCTCTCGCGTGGTTCCTCTATCTACAGGTGTGCCCCGAGTAGTGATCATCTCCGTTAGAGTTACGAGCGTGGTGTAGTAACACATCCAAGTATGGGTGAGTTAATAAAATTCGATCATTCATTCATTCGTTCGTTCGTTCGTTCGATTAAATCGACGAATAAAATACGTCCTTACATTCGTCGATTCCGTTACGTTGGGTATCGTTATTTTCTTTTTTTTTTCTTTCTTTTTTTTGATCATCCTTAAATTTCGATTGGTAACCACCGAGGTACGGACACGAACTCGACAATGAGCTTCATCTAAGAAGTATAAAATCATGGATATTTCTTAATACGACGGATTGAGGAGAGAAAGTTCGAGAGGTTCTCTCGATCGTTCATACATAAATTTTTCTCTTTAATTTTCTATTCTGTATCTCATTTTTATTAGATGATTCGCCATTTTTCTTTCCTTCGTTCTTTCTTTTTTTTTTCTTCTCTTTTAACGTGACTCACTCTAACCATACTTGTATTACAATCGGATCGATGATCGAATTCTCGATCCTCGGACGCAGGATTTTGTTTGGACTAACGTTATTTCTTTTTTTTTTTTTACCGTTATACACGTACAAGAATGAATGAGATTTAATGTTCGAATTATTTATTTCATTGAGCTACTATACTCTATTCTTTTTTTTGTTTTTAAGTTATACAGATATATATTTTTGTTTTTTCTATCGAACAATATATATGAAAACTTTGTGTTGTATTTGTACAAAAAAGAAAAAAAAAATTGTTATAAAGTACAAAAGTATAAATTATAAAAGTATTTTGCATTATTCTCAAAACATTCATTGAACGTATACGACCAAGTAAATTGGATTATTATATGCACACGCGTATATACATTTTTATTATACGCTTTGTTGTATTCATACAAAAAAAAAAAATTTTGTTCGATTGATCGAAGGCGTTAGAGAAAATATTTCGCATCGTTCTAAAAACATTCAATTGACGATTAAATGTAGAATATTAGAATTGAACAGATATAAAGTAAATTAAATTATTATATACATATATATAAAATGTATGCAAAAAATATATATATTTATATATATATATATACATATAGAGTAATCGTAAGACATTTTGGTATCAGCTTATCTTAAAAAAAAGAAAGAAAAAAAAATTCTGCTTGATTAGACGTTAAGAAGAAAAAGATCGTGAATCGTCGAATTTGATTTAGACCAAGAGAGCGTTATTGTATCGTCGTAATCGTTGATAATTCACGTGAGTTTGTAGAGCTACGTACATATATAGGGTCACCAGCTGCAATTACATTGCAGTTATCATATTAACTCCGTAGTCCTCGCTCGCAATCTTTCTGATTAGGCCTCGTCCTAAACTCAAATGGCGAATGAGTCTAAGGCCAGTGCATACATACATACTTACATCCTCCTATGTTTCTCTCATCTCCCCACGGATAGAGGATGATGATGGTACATTGGAATATTTCAATGTTGTAAGATATATCATACGTTCAAAGTTAACAAAAAAAAAATTCATTTTATCATCTATATCATGATATATGTATATGCATATATATATATATAAATATATATTATATATATATTTATATATATATATATATATATATATATATATATATATATATATATATATATAAATAACAAACGTTTATACATGTTTAGATATAATAATATTTTTCGTATTCTATTTCTGTCTATTTATTTATTTGTTTATTTTTTAATTCTATTTTATTTTATTTTTTCGTATCTCTCGAACGACTTGTTAACTCACGATAAATATGACGACGAGGACGGACAAAATTTCAAACGCGTTTCGATTTATTATATTTTATCAATTTTCACAAGCGATAATAGTTAGATCGTTTTACGCAATGTCGAATATAGAGCAATACAAAATTGAATAGATATCCTTTCGCCACTTTTTATACACACACACACACACACATCGAGTTACGTTTCCTTTCGTTCCACTTACCTTCGTTTTTTCTTAATTCTCTTTTTACTTAATTTTTTTTTCGTTTTATTTTTTTTTTTTCAGGAGTCACTCACGCCAGCAGCCTATTCGTCGTGCTCGCTGTAAGTGGAAACGTTTCATTAAAATGTCGCTTTAAGACATTTTCTTAACTTCCATCGAAGCATCGTAACGTGTTACTTTAGACGCAAGCGAGATGTCGAAAATTAAAAGTTAAATATTATGTCTCGTTGTTAAACGACGACGGGGTACGATCGCTCGATCAAAAACTAAGACGAAAGTTATTCTTGGTTTTTTTTCTTAAAAATTTTTTTTCTTTTATTATTATTATTATTATTATTATTATTATTATTATTATTATTATTATTAGCATTATTATTATTAGGTACTTCTGATAACAGCGGAGGGAGGCGATATAATACGCAAGAGTATTGTCTTCGACAAGAACACGCCGGACGTGTTTTATTGTCCCCAGCACAAGCCAACGGGGTTTGAAAAAATGATCGTAAAAGCGAAACCCTTATGGAGGCTTTGCCAGTTTGAGGGCAAACCCATTCCGGAGGATTATAAAAGCGACTGTTACAATGACGTAGACGAATCGGAGTACGCTTGTAAGGAAAAATACAGAATTATGGTGAGTGATATCATATAATAATAATAATAATAATAACGGTAATAATAATAATTATTGTTATTTTTATTATTATAATAATACACATATAATAATAATAATCACAGTAATAACAATAATTATTATTATTTTTATTATTATAATAATACACATCGTATAATAATAATGAGAGTAATAATAATAATAATAATAATAATAATAATAATAATAATAATAATAATAATAATAATAATAATAATAATAATAATAATAATAATAATAATAATAATAATAGTAATAATAATAATAATAATAATTATTATTATTATTATTATATTTATCAATATGATAATAACATATTATCATTATCATTGTTAGATTGGCAAGGATGAAATTTGTAGTTAATAATGCCTAGTTGCCTTTCTTTTTTCTCTTTCTCTCTCTCTCTCTTTCTCTACAAATTTCATCCTCGACGATCTGACAGTATTATTATTATTATTATTATTATTATTATTATTATAGAAAGTTTCCCTAACGTAGAAATATCGAGATCTCTATGATCGTAAGAATCAAATGCACTTTATTACACTTGGCTTTTGTACAGTAACGAGAGTTTATAATTCATGCGAATCGATCGAAGTGTTGAGGAAGTCCTAGCGTAAGCTTATAATTATGAATTAGTATATTATTTGTATGAGGCCATGTTTTTCTTTTCCGCCACTCCTTCCCTCTCCCCACCCCCCTTTCCACAACCTTTACCGTTACTACAGTTTCTCACAGTGTGTTATATAAAATGTACGAGAGAGAGAGAGAGAGAGAGAGAGAGAGAAACGTGGCTCTTGGAAAGAAGTAATTATTTTCTTTCTTCTTTTTTCCATCCCACCCCCTACCCCCACCCACCCCTTCCCTTTTACCTTCCCAACGTATATTTATCAATGAACAGTATCATTGATTCTTCTCTCTCTTCTTCTTTTTTTTTAGAATATTATCTTTTTTTCTTTTTTTTTTTTTTTGACCCCGATAGTTCTTTCACAACATTTTTTCCAGAAGAAGAAGAAAAAAAAGAAAAGAAAAGAAAAAGATCCCTCCTTCGTATAATCGTCGATCAATTAAGTGGGGCTACAGACTCTTCGAAGGAATGATGATTAAATTTTCAATCGTTCGCTCAAACGCCAAATGACACCTCGTCCGTATATCATGCTACCACACAATGCTCTCTCGCCATTAAAAATCATGCGAATTCATCGTAACCCCACGTGTAACCATGTTTGGTGTCGGTTCTTCTTTTTTTTTTTCTTACAGAAACGAATCAAAAATGCGGAGGGAGACGCAAAACCCATTGACAACGACTACATCGAGAAATAGATGAAAATGACGATGCTGCACGGCCAATCCACGCGCAAATCCATAAACACTATACAAAAGAAAAAATCTGCAAAAAAAAAAGAAAAACCAAAACAAAAAAGATACAAAATAAACCCACATCCTCAAATTTATATCTCACTAATGCTCTCGGGCTGCGCTGTAGCGGGGCATACTCAGTATGTATATGTACAGTAATATCGACTAGGAGGAGGTGGCAGAGAACAAAACCACACAACACGCATAACGTATCTTCTCACCCTAATCATTCAATGGCCCGCTTCGCTTTTTTCTTGTTCTTTTTCTTTTTTACACACACACATATATATATGTGTGTGTGTGTGTAAAAAATTTTTTTTTGTTTCTTTTTTTTTTTCCCCACTACAAATTACAACGTACTTGTAGGTACTGACAAAGTGTAATGTATAACGATTAATCAGACAAAAAAAAAAAGAAAGAAAAAAATTTAAGTCGAGAACACGAAAGAACATATACGCTTCGTATAAATAATTATGTTTGATATACATAGATATAGGAAGGTTAACAACATTTGTGTAATTTGTATCATAGAAAGAGACGATATTATTTTACAAATACATTAATACGATTTCTTAATGAATTCGAGATTTATATTGGATATGAAACGTCGTTTCGTGTGTTGTTTATCCAAGTTTTTAATATCATTCCTTTTGAAGCCGTACGAAGAGCGACGACACTGTGTATTCTATTCCCAATAAACGCGATTCATTTATTATTATTATTAAACGAAAGAAAAGAAAAGAAAAGAAAAAAAAAAGAGGAAAAACTTGTAACCTTTACGATATTAATAATAAAACTAACAACGATAGAGCTTGGCAGTTAATCATTAACTCTAAGACCAGATGGTATGGTTTTTTTAGTCGCTAAAATGCTGCTTGATGTTCACGGTCATAGAAAAAAAAAAAAAAAGATAATTATGAGAATACTTCGAACTGTAGTATTGCAATAATAATGATGGTTTCTTAACATACTCATGTATATATAATGTTTGAGCTGTCTTCGGGATAATTTTATATACATACATATATATATGTGTGTGTGTGTGTATGTATAAATAATATGACTTTCTTTCTCAAAACAAAAAAATTTTTTAAATTAAAACAAAAAGAAACGTCTTAAAATATTAAATTAATAGCCGCTGCTATCTTGTTTTTACTGTTGTTTGAAAATAAACAACTTAATGACACTTTTGTAAATACGTATTTAATGAAATCTTCTTGCATTTATTATTCCATTTATAAATGGAATACGCCGATATACATAGAGATATTGAATATATTATAAATAACGCAACGAAAGAGAAACTCCGGGATTTTTTCAAGAGTCTATTCTCTGCAACGTGTCCGGTACGTAGACATATTTTCGTTTAGTATTAATTAAACGTAAATATAAAATTTTTCTCGAATAATAATAATTCGACGATAAGCGAAGAGACGTTAGTTCGTTAGTTTTCTTTTTTTTTTACTTTTTTTTTTTTATTCATTTATTTATTTATTTATTTTTGTTCCTTTTAAAAAACTTTCAAAACGACACACATCGATAATTTTTAAGTGTTATAACGTTATTCGTAAATTTTCCCCTGTTTTAGATGAGACTCCATCCACCGGGAAGCAATACGCCATATAACGGGACGCGTCTTTCGAAATTTCTTAACGTCGATAAAGACGAATATGTAAAAAAGAACCAAGTATAATTTTATTCCGTTAAATTTTATTTTATTTGATTTTATTTTATTTTTTTTTGGAGAATTACATTTAAAGGAAGAGTATATATTATTGTATCACGTTACAAATAGGAAAGGAAGAGATTAATATATATATATATTAACAACAATACGTCAATATCACTTAATTATATACATAGTATAAAAGTACATATACAAGTGTGTTGTGTCTCTATATTTCATGGTTCAATTTGTACACTCACAGTTATGGTAGATATTATTGAGATCGCTTGATAAATATTCGTAATTCACATTCAACATACATTTATTCGATTACATTTGTTTTAATTATTTTTTTTTTTTTCAATGACAAGAAAAGAAGGAAAATGTTCATTCCGTTAATTACCGTTCAACAATAATTAAATAAACATACTTGAAATATAAGTATTGTATAAGATAGAAATTTCTCGTTTGTCTATGAAAAAATATTATCTTGCGTGCGATATTTCCGTGCGCGCGCGCGCGCGCATTTTATTATTCGCATGAACGTAGAAGGTAAAGGGATTTGTTAGAAATTATTTACAAAATGAAAACCTCGTCATGACCTGTTCCATCATATATACTATCTTTCGATGTTTTTAAATTAATTTAAAGGAAAAAAAAAAGAAAAACTAAATCAATAACTTCGTTTTTCTTAAATTAAATTATGAAAATTGTACATTTTTTTTTTTTTTTTTTTCATAAATAGGTATATTATAATAATATATCGAATAATCTTGTAATATTTATCCTAATAACATACACGAAGTACACGTATGAAGTATAACTACTCATATAGTGACACAGGAAATATTATATACGGATAATAATATTCTATCGACGGCGAAAAGGAAAAACGAGAATATGAGAGAGAGAGAGAGAAAGAGAGAGAGAGAGAGGAGGAACCCTGTAACGTTAAGACCTATTAATATTATTACATTAAATGCACGATAAAAATATATTATAAAGAAAAATAAATTTCAATAATTAAGGTATTAAATCGGGGTATTATCCTATAAAACGAGTTTACCACCGTTTGAAGCTCTAATCTGTGCAACTTGTTCCGGTGTAAGAATTAGTTTACTTCCGTTAGGCAATGCCAAAGCATAATAGTTGCCGGTTTCATTGACGACGACGACCAATTGCGTCGGATTATTACTTTTCGTTGGTGGTGTCGATTTGATCGGCGTTATCGATATGCAACCTTGATGTATTCGTTGAATTATTTCTTGGGGAATAATATTCTTTAATACGCCATTCGTTATATCCGAAACCGTTAGCTGACCGTCATTCGACGACGATTCTTTACATTCGTTTTTGGGCTTTTCATTGATTATTTCAACTTCGTCGTCGCTGTCACTAAGTATTATCAACGACGTCGTATCTTTATTAGTTTCGTTTAAATCATCCTTCGAGCCTTTCGGCTTCGGCAAATTTTTATTTTGTACCTGTCGTTTTATAGTAATACTGGGTTGTTTGGCGACATTAGATTGTTGTATATTTGGTCGTATGGTGACATTGGACTGTTTAAGGGTATTATATTGCTTAACGGTATTAGATTGTTTAGCTGTATTAGATTGTATAGTGATGATAGGTTGTTTAGTAACGTTAGGTTGTTTAATAATGTTAGTTTGTTTAGTAACGTTAGATTGTTTAGTAGCATTAGTTTGTTTAATCGTATTAGGTTGTTTAGTGATATTATCAGGTTGTTTCGCGATACTAAATTGTTTAGTGATATCAGGTTGTGTCGTAATACTAAGTTGTTTACCAATATCAGATTGTTTAATAACATTAAAATTCGATTGCGAGCTCGACGTTCCCTTCTGTGATATTTTATTAGCTTTATTATCCGGTTGTACTATATTGATTAAATTCGATCTTTCGGTCGCGTATATCGGTTGATGACTTACTATGTTTTGCGATGTTACGATGCACGGTACCTGGTTTATAACCGGTGGCTGCTGCGGTTGTATCGGAATAAAATTTGATTGTTGATTGTAAACGACATACTCTGGCATAAACTCTTGCATGTAATAATTTTGTTGGAACGGAGGTACGATGTTGGGGATCAGTGTGTTCGTCTGAACGAAAGTATGCGATTGGGTCAAACCAATCAATGTCGGATTCGACTGTACCATGTAACTGACACCACCACCACCATCACCACCACCATCACCATTACCACCACCGTTCACGTTGTAATTTGTCTTGCATTGGTTCGTCACAATCGGGGTTTCGTCCTTTATATTTAGTTCCGAATGAACGCTATTCGTATTTTCCTCCATCGAGGATATCGTTCTAACTGAATTTTCCTCTATACGCGGATATACCAGAAGACTTGACGTAGACGATGATTTATCCGGTGGTTCAGGATAATTATTGGATATCTGAAACAAATTCGACTCCATTTTTAATCGACATTTCTATACCCGATTATCACGATTGTTATCATTATTATTTTGTTTTTCTCTTCACTTACCTTGTTACACGGTGCAACCTCTTTTTGGGTATTCTCGAACGAATTATTTCTCTTAT
>OU426865.1:4256152-4393652 GCA_911387685.1 Dolichovespula media
TATCCGCAATCACATTTTTTATAGTTTCCATATAGTCATCATCTATTTCCGACTGTAATTTATTTAATAATTTATTTATTATTTCTATGCAATGGTTTTCACAGGAAGATTTCGAAAATCCTTTAAATGAATTTTCCTCGTCGCTTGAATTAGTTAACTGACTATTATTATCGTCATCATCATTATCGTCGTCGTCATTGTCGTCATTGTCGTCGTTCTTATTACTGCTAATCGAGCTTGCATCACTTGACATTGTACTTATCTCAGATGTTATTAATGGATCATTAATTTCTTTTCCGTCAAAATTTTCTAAATTTATATTACTAATATTATTACTACTACTTGTGCTCGTGCAACCCAAATCTATATCTTCGCCAATTTGTAAATTTATGGCACTGTCAAAACAATTACAAATATAAAAATCCTTATCTATTTCCTTCTCTCGGGGTTTCGCAGGCGTATTCTTTTTTTTTACTTTCGAACATAATCCGTTCTGCCATTTGGACTTTCGTTTTCTTTTTACCTTTCTCTTCGTTTCAGATCCCTCCGCTGTCTTCTTTGGTATTACAGGCTGAAAATATAAATTTTGAATCGATAGGAGGATTTGAGAAATTTTAGATGGAAAAAAAAAATATCCATGTAAATGTTAACATAGCATATTTAATATTTAACATACCTTCTTAGAGAAAAGAACGTTGTTATTCATGGAATATCTATATACTCTCAATTCGCTATTGATAAACTGAGGAAAATAAATATATTTAGCTCCATTACGATCGGTTCCCAAATTTATTTCGATTTGATCTTCCCACGAATGGTTAGAAATTTCTTCTTGAATTGTTTTTCTTGTATGCTGCAAAGAAGATTGTCGACGGATTATCGACGTTATAAATTGGCACCTTCCCCCCTCCCCCCTCGTGAAATAAATTATTATTATTTTTTTCTTCTTATTTACCATGAGAGTATCACAAATAGTTTTCAAAAGCCATACTCGTTGTTTGAAGGACAATTTACCAAAGTCTCTGTCAGCAAATACGGACGAGTCGGGAAAAATATTCCAGAATTCTGGTTCGATGCCAACAGTTTCTAGAATCTACAAAAGTATTCAATTATATATTTAATGATTATCATCGCGTAAACGTTGAAACTTTACCTCTTGATAAAATAGACATTTATTTAAGTGATTAATTGTAGATCTTTAATTAAATCAATGAAATACTAACTTTTATCACGTCTCCGTGTTTTCCGTCATAGAACTTAAACCAATTGTTTATTTTATGCATTAAGATGTTCGTCCAAAATTCATAGGGCATAGGTGGTATTTTTTGCAGTTTTGGTTTGCCCATAGGGTTGCTAAAAAAAAAAAAAAAATGATAAAGGATGGAAATTAATCACATCGATGTATTAATAATTACATCGTCAGAATTGTAATATCTATAAATAATAATATCTGTGAATATGGTATTATTTATCATATTAATAATATACCTCAACAAACACGTCATAATATTTGCTAACTGCTTTGAAGCTTGCGGTATGGCGAGCATTCTTTCCATTTCATAAATAGTTATCGGTGGTACATTCAGAATGTCTTTGGTTAAGTAAAGAAATTGATATATTTGTGGTATCTACAGAGAAAGAAAAAACAAAAAAAAAAAGAAAATTTAATTTGGTTAACAAAGAAAAATACATATAAAATAAAGAAGATCAAAGATTTACGAACTTCCCACATGGATTTCATTTCTTCCATCAATCTCGTTGAAAAATAACTGCTCCCATCCCAATTAATTGCGGATTGCTCCTCCTCGCCCTCTTTAAATTTTTTATCTTTGTTCGACATTTTTCCTTGGCTGAAATATTATTATTATTATTATTATTATTATTATTATTATTATTATTATTATTATTATTATTATTATTATTACCATGAAATACCATCACGTCGTTCAAAAAATTTAAAGTAAACCGGTAAATTAATTGAACTATGCTTAAGTAAATATACGTCATTAAGGTGGTAGATGGAATCACGTGTGTATTTAAAAAGTAATTTTCTAGCGGTTTTGTCATTAGTCATGTTATTGGTATAAAATAAACGGCAATGACTCTTTATTATTCATGAGAAAAAAAAAAGGTGATATTAATTGTAGTCGGAGTAAAGTAAGGCTGACTTTGTAATCGAATGAATAATATCATCTAACAAACATAATTCTCGCAATTATTTTCTACTTTTGTTATCATCTTCTAGATAATATTATAAAATGATATACACCACACACACACAAATATATGAAATATAGTGGAATAAATAATGAAATGAAAAAAAATATGATGCAAAGTTCCATTCTATTTTAATTAAGCGTCATTAACATAAACGTAAGTTGAAGTTTAATCTAGACTCATAGTTAGTCAAATATAATTTTTTATTTCAAGTTTCATGATATTTTTTCTTTCAGATTCAAGTATACATACATACATACATACATACATACATACATACATACATACATACATACATACATACATACATACATACATACAAACATATATATATATATATATATATATATAAAAATACATACGTATATCATATGTAATTATAAAGGATTGACAAATTAATATTTTTGATTAGAATTAAAAAAAAAAAAAATGAAAAAAACGTAAGAAAAGAAATGAAAGTGACAAATGCGTTGTGCTTAATATTTTCACTGTTACATAAGATAGCACTTTTAATAGTTATCTCGTCGAACGTCAACAGTTTTGTTAAAAACATGACTGGCCAAACAGCACATTATGCTCGCTCGCGTGAGGTGCGGTCAAACATCGATAAGAAAAACATGAATGTTTGTCGTGTAATTATGCTGAGGAGATCCATTAAACGTTGTCACGAAACGTTGTTCCTTT
The DNA here is from genome assembly GCA_911387685.1 of Dolichovespula media. NCBI lineage: Eukaryota > Metazoa > Arthropoda > Insecta > Hymenoptera > Vespidae > Dolichovespula > Dolichovespula media. Next base: position 4,259,054 of record OU426865.1, read on the forward strand.
ACTGGTCGAACTTGTGCAATGTCATTTTCACTTGTTAAGAAAAATTATATATATATATATATATATATATATATATATATATATATATATATATATATATATAGTTATGGTGATTACCTAATGGAGACTTATCTCGTTTCGTTAGAGAGAAAGTTTATTATATATATATATATATATATATATATATATATATATATATATATAAAACTACAACAAAATATACCTCCGAAATTATATAACTTACTCCTCGCACCCCGCACCCTGCTCCCCCCTTCGTCCATAAGAGAAATTAGCTAAGCTAATTGCGGACAAATTATTGTATATGTAATATATTTTTATTCTTTCTTTTTTTTTTTTATAAAGTTGTTTACTAATTGGGGGATCAATATTTTGTAGGCATTAGAAACGAGCACGTTGACAAAATATACATCGTAAATCATAAATATGTGTTATAAAAACTAATGTATGCATTTCATAACTCGCAAGAAGATCTTTCACCTTTCGAATAATTTGTATGCTATCTGCGTGGAAAGTTGTGAGGTGCGAAAAAGAAATAAAAAAAAAGATAACAAATAAAATAAAAAAAAAAAGAAAAATAAGAAAATAGAATATATATATATATATATATATATATATATATATATATATGTATGTATATGTATATACAAAAAAAAAATAAAATAAAATAAAAATGAAAAATATAAAAGAAAAAAAATAATACGTGCGTTCATAGAGAAAAGGTAAAGAATAAATAATTCACGAAGTATCACGATGACGATATGGTAATCGTACGAATGAAAAATATTTTACTATCGGTTATTAATCATGCGCCATTAAACTACTACGATACGAATCATTGCATTTATTTCTTTCAGTTATATTTAAACAGTATAATAGTAACGTTTATTGACTCGACTTTACCCGTTTTAAATATGCACATTAATGTAAGCACAATTTGTACGTTGTAAACGGTAAAAGTGGCTTAGAATAAAAAAAAAAGGAAACAAAAAAAATATAAAAAGGAAAGAAATATTAATATTAAATATAAATTAAAAGGTATTCGCGAAGTTGCAAATGTCAAGGATTCGATGTATAAAAAAAGGAAAAAGATCGGACTTCTCGTAGCACATGGCAATTTAAAAAGTTATTCAAACGTGCCTTATAGAACTAACAAAAAATTAAAAAAAAAAAATAAATAAATAAATGAAAAGAAATAAAAATAAAAATAAAAAAAAAATATATGTTTCCCTTAATAATATAGTACGTCGACATTAATTGAGACATGCCAGATATTATTACACGATTTATTAATTAATTCGAATAATACGAAAAGGGAAGAAAAATAAAAGGTATCACGTATTTTATCTTTCTCTCTTTCTTACCCTATATAAAAACACTCCTTTTAAACGCAACAATTAAACAGCGCCTACTAATACGTGTACGCAAAGTGTCCTTCGATTAGGATGTTTAGTTAATCGGTATAACGCATAATCGTAATCTCGTCACGTTACAACACCACGTTTATCTTAGATTAAACATCGCGACCGATCATCGTCGTAACTCGAGGGACATGAACGAATGCCTATGAAATAAAAAAAGGAAAAAAAAAAACAGGAAAAAAAAAGAAACAAAGTGGAAATAATAATTTCCATTTATCGTAGCGTATCGTAGAAAAGGGGAAGAGAGAGAGAGAGAGAGAAAAGAAAAGAAAAAAAAAGAAAGAAACAAAGAAAGGCGTCCGTCCCTTTTTTCTAATCGTCAACAAGGAAGGGTAAATCGAGCCAAGGGTAAGTATAGTACATAATCATCCTTCTACGAAACTTGATAAGGTGTCCTCGTCATTGTAACACCGTTTAGTCAGTCGGCAACCTTCATCGGGGCTGGTTTTTCTAGGACGACGACGACGACGACGACGACGCTTTCCTTCTTTTTTTTTTTCAAAACCCTTTTTCCACGTAAAGAATCGTCGGGTTTACACAGTTTATCGCGTCATCGGGTATATTTGATTATCGTCACGTAAAGAGAAAGAGAGTGAGAGAGAGGGAGAGAGAGGGTGAGAAGAGAGGGTGTGTGTGTGTGAGAGAGAGAGAGAGAGAGAGATAGACATAATATATACATTATATATTCATCTATAAAGTCTTCTCCTTCTTACGAGTAATCCTTTAAAAGCGACATTCGAATCAGGAAGGAAATAACAATAACGATTACGTTTTACGATTTTAAAGATCTCAGTGTCATTTTCATCATTAAATTCTTTGCTCATCCTTCTTCTTCTTCTTTTTATTCTTCCATTTTTTTTTCAATTTTCTTTTCTCACCTTTATCCCTTCTCTTAATTTATCTCGTCTCTCTCTCTCTCTCTTTTGATTTTTTTTCCTTTTTTTCTCCCCTTCGTTGAAATCAAGATATACGTAGGATAAAAAAAAAAGAAAAGAAAAGATAGAAAAAAAGGAGGAAAAGAGAAAAAAATAAGTATGCCTCTCCTCGATGGAGAAATTAGTGTCCTTTAGGATAGGAGGAAGGGGTAATCGTCAAGACTCCCGTTGGAAACGTAACCGAGATCACATGTCGATTATGAGAAGAGTTGAGAAATCGAGGTATCTCGATAATCTGAGGATACTCGATGAATCCTCGATGGTTAAGAAATACGAGGATCCTTCCTCCGATTCTATTAGAAACGGTGATAAGAAACGCAAGAAACGTGATAACAATTCAAATGATACGTTGCCGTTGAACGACAATTACACGAGCAACGATAAGAAAACATTGAATTATCTAAGGGATCATAGTCCCTATCTACCGTACACCATTAACACGGTACATCTTCAAAATCCATATAAAACTCCTCAACGTCTCGAAGGGTACGCTCCGCGTGACGCCAATTTTAAGGTAACTTTCTTTCTTTCTTTCTTTCTTTCTTTCTTTTCTTTTTTCTTTTTTTTTTTTTGAATGGTCGCAATCGATTATAATATATCGATTCGTTTATTCGTTTTTTTTTTATCTTTTTTGTTCGTATTTTTAATTTCGTAATTTTCCCCTTTCGCGCGCACTGCTGAGCTTTGTAAATACTTAATCTTTGGATCGTTTCATTTAATAAATAATTATTATATAAGAATCGTTGAGATCGACCGTAAACGTTGAAAACAAACCAAAAAGAGAAAACAGACAAACAAACAAATAAATAAAAAACAAAGAAAAAAAAATCAAGCAGCTGTGAACATTCGAAAACGATATCATAATTATTCGGTACTAAATTCTATTTATCGGACGACAAACACCATAGTCAATCTCGATGGGTCGTTGAATATACTAAACAGAGAAAGAAATGTATCATGAAAAATGATCATTGTTCGTGGATAAATACCTTTGTTTTCTTTTTCATTTTTCACTATTCTTTTTTTTCCTTTTTTTTTTTTAAAGGGAATGTATCGATCGAAGGAATCGACATTAAGATCAAGATACAATCGGAACGGTTTAACGACGACGGACACGATTGACGCGAGGAATTACGAGCAAACCGAGGAGAAACGTGACAGAAGGTAATTGAACGTTATATTTAAATCCTATGAACGTTTACGGCGCATGACAATATTCCGCCATTTAATGCCGATTAATAATCCGTCTAATTTGATTCATTCTATATATCCTCGAGCGAGAAAAATGTACAAGCATGTTTAAAGACAACCGAGATCGATACGATCGTGAAACAGTATTGCTTGAATAGCACCCTACACGGTTTACGTTACGTCGGGGATTCTAAATTGTCAATCGTAGAAAGGTAAAGGACGAAAATCAAATCCAACGAATAACTCGTAATAATATAAGAACGTATCGATAAAACCATCTTCTTCTTCTTCTTCTTCTTCTTCTTCTTCTTCTTCTTCTTCTTTCAGAATCTTTTGGATAATATCTTTCACAACCGCGGTATTAACAGCGACGTATTACATATGGTTCTTGTATCAAAAGTGGGTCTCGTCACCCCTTATTATTTCCTTGAGTCCGGAACCAGTATCTCTCAACGAATTCCCATTTCCCGCCGTAACCATTTGCAATATGAACAACGTTAAGAAAAGCGAAGCTAATCGCATCGAAGTCGGGTAATATTTGACGAACCCAATTAAATTTTCGTACGCGCCGATATATACATACATACATACATATATATATATATATATATATATACATATAAATGGTCAAAAAAATCACCTTAAAACGTGTATCTCATTATTCATCCTCAGAGAGAACACGCGTGAGAAATTATTGTTGGAGGATTTTTGCAATAGCGAGAACACCTCGGTCGCTTACAATTTGAAACAAGAGGCAGTGGAATGGAACGCGATGCGACATTTCATGATAAACGTGCGTAAATTTTGCGATCTCTCTTTTTGATCTTTCGATCCCAATTTTTTTGGATCTTTTTCTTTCTTCCCCTCCCCCCTCCCCCTATCATCAACAATCCAGTGTATAATACCAGGACACCAACTTTTCATTCAGGTATCGCAATCGTGCAACGACATGTTGTATTTCTGTCAATGGCACGGCAATCAGACAGAATGCGACAAGATATTTAATCCAACGATGACGGACGAGGGTATCTGTTGTAACTTTAATTCGGTAAATCGTAAACATTTGTTTCACGATCCGTAAGTGAACACGCACGTCGTCATTTTACTCCGATATAATAATATTCGAACGGGGTAAAGAATTTCGTTTAAGATATCGTATTTTATTTTCTTTTTTTTTCTTCCCCCCCTCTCTCTCTCTTTAGACGAGATTGGCCCGATATGAACATTACTTTTGCCTTCGCCGGTATCGATTGGAATCCTGAAATTGGTTACGACAAACAAGTTCCATCGGATGCCATACCATGGAGACCTTATGGCGCTGGATTATTTTACGGTTTAACTTTGGTCCTTGACGTAGATATCAATGAATATTATTGCTCCTCGACGGCTAGCGCAGGTTTTAAAGTAATTTTACTCTCTACTCTAAAATTCATACGATAACTAATCAAAAGGATTACAGTTCTTATTCTAAAAGTTGTTTTTAAAATTATTATTTAAAAAAAAATAAAAAAATAAAAAAAAACAAACAAAAAAATCTATAGATGCTACTACACAGCCCCGTGGAAACACCAAAAATCGCAGATTTTGGATTCGCTGTAGCTCCTGGTAAAGAAGTCAGAGTTATCGTATCGCCTAGAATATCGACAGCTAGCAAATCTATAATATCTATACCTCAGAAGAAGAGAAAGTGTTTCTTCACATTCGAGAGAAAGTTGCGTTATTACAGAACTTATACGCAAAGAAACTGTATCCTGGAGTGCGAGGCAAATTTCACACAAAAGATGTGTCACTGCGTTCAATATTATATGCCAAGTAAGACCGATGCATAATTGGATGTTGAGATTCTTTACACTCTAAGTACTCCTCTTAGGCACTGGCAAAATTTGACTAAGTTTTTTCTGAAAGTATGCCTCCTAAGTACGAGTGCAAAGGATTAATGATAACAAAATCTTAACCTTTAATTTTGATATCCTTTATCTTTAGAATCATCAAACACTACAATTTGTGGAAAGAGGGATGAAGAGTGCGCTACTACAGCACGAAGAGCAATGGAAATTAAGCTCTACGATGATAATCCATTGAATATGACTGAAATGTAAGTATATTTTTACAAATAGTACCTCGTATAATCATAGATTGTTTTACATAGACCAAGCTGTAATTGTTGGCCAGGATGTTTTGAACTAAGTTATAATCTAGAGATATCAGACAGCAAATTGTTGAATACATTTAACATTCAAGAACAGTACATTAAGAAAAGTCGGAAATATTTTACGTAAGTATTTTTTTTTTTGTTTACATGAACTAGTTTAACATATCATATATGTTAAATGACAAAATGTATTTATTATCATTCGTATTCCAATATAGTGAAAATATGGCGGTGGTACATATTTTTTTTGTGGAGTCTCAATTCACTAAATCTATGAAGAATGTACTTTTTGGATTTACAGAATTCCTCTGTAAGTAATTAAAACATTTATTTAATTACCGAAGTAATTATTTGGAAAATTAAACATAATGTAAAAAATCATAGATATTAAACGCAGTTTTTTTACAGCAAGTACCGGAGGTCTGCTCGGTCTTTTCATGGGATTTAGTTTTCTTTCCGTAATGGAAATATTATATTTTATAACATTACGATTGTGGTGTCGTTTAACTGAACATAAAAATGTTCCATCACATACTATAGTTCAAGTACATCCTTTGGATCATGATCAAACTATAATCTATCCGTTTGCACAATGAGCTTTATATGTGTTAATAAATATTATAAATTATTGTAATTGGATGTGCTTGTGCGTGTGAGTGCACATATATATATATATATATATCATATAGCCAAACTTATATATATCTATATATATATATATATATATATATATAGCCAAAATTTGAAGACTTAATTAATAAAAATTACAAGATATTCTTCATTATTTCTTATAATTTTTGCCTTTTAGGTAACTTATTCGTTGTCCTATCGTATTTGTATATATTTCTTTCAAAAAAAAGAAACAAAAAATATAGAAACTTGCTTCTCCCATAATCGATAGAAATTACATTTTCCCAGACTTACCTCTGTTTTACGGATTCTTTCAAATAAAGAATTCAACCACGATTCGGTGATATCTTCTAATGTGTCCCATGGTGATCGCTTTACGATATTATTCTTGATTAAAACTGTTTTCAATTAAAGAAAGTTCACGTTCAGGTTGCCCCGATGCGTTACCGTTGAGCAAAACGATCTTCTTGACGCCATGTTAATTCTTGTTCATCTCTATCGAAAGTAACTTTGTGTAATGACGCGATGAATCCTTAAGCGGGAAATTTGAAAGTTGTTGATAAATCGATTAAAAAAAAGCACATTACAAGATATTACTACGCATTCAATTTGTATAACCATATGTAATATTTCTTTCTCTTCCCTCGCGTAATAGTAACATCCTTCTAAAACGATTTTAATTATTGCAAAATTTCGAAAGGGTTCGAAATTTTTTGCAAAATCGGATCGTTCACATTTCGGCGCTGGGTGTGTCACACGTACGCCACGCGCAATTCATTATCCTTCATCGATATGGATGAATGGCGCGTGATTTGAAATGTGCGATAAATGAAATTTACGCAAATATTTCAAAAATGAAAATGTCCTGCGGACATCATTTATTATAATATCTAGAATGTCTGATATAATCGTGGGCTAGTTGTTTTTAATCGATACGATTCCTTATCTAGACGATATTCAATATATTACATGTACACTCAAAATTATAATCCTTAGTTATATTGACAGCAGACTAATCTAACATGACATTTTTTATTTATTTATTTATTTTTTTCTTCTTCTTCTAACTCCTTCTTTCCTTCTTCCTTCCTTACTTCTTCTTCTTCTTCTTATTCTTCTTCCTTTCATACAAACCGATGTATACACGTATAATTTTATCAGTAGCGAAAACTCATACAACGAGTGTCACTTACCAATTATATATCGTATTTATTATCATAGATATTATATCTTGTGATCGTGGCTGACAATATTATTTCTTTTCATTTAAACCGAATTATAATAACACATAGATCTCTTGGAATAATATTTTCAACGTATGACTCGTTCGTGACGTCCACAGAGAGTGAAAGAGTTTGAGAGAGAGAGTTGGAGAGAGAAAGAGAGAGAGAGAGAGAGAGAGAGAGTAAGAAAAGGAAATAAAAAAGAAAGAAAAAAAGAGAAAGAAAGAACATGCAAAATGTAATCATAAAATTCAACAAATCGAAGAACAACTACAAATTCTTTCTGAAAAATGTTTTCTTTTATATGATCGTAAATATATAATTTGTACCCGATATAATATCAAAACTATTCTTTTCCTACGTGAGCATGTGTTTACTATAAGAACAAAAAAAAATAAGTAAAAAAAGGAGAAAGAAAATCTCTGCTATTCGCTTCAATGACATTCTTTAAAGCATCTGTCGTCTCGTTAGAGTTATATGATAGAAGACTTAAAAATATATAATGAACAGATAATTTAATAGGAACGTCTTTTATTATCAAAGGTTCGCACTTTATGCATTATTGCCCATAATAACGCGTCTTATGTAAAAGTTGATCTCGTCGCGAAAAAATCGCTGATTGAATTAAAAAAATTAATGAAATTGCGTACATTACATAATATACAACTCCTTTTTGTTCTACAATATTATTATTATTATTATTATTATTATTATTATTATTATTATTAATATTATTATTTTATTATTATTATTATTAATATTATTATTTTATTATTATTATTATTATTACTATTATTAATATTATCATTGATTTGAAACACCGTATTTTTAATGATCATACGTATGTTCCCTTCACGATCAAATTTGTACATAGTTAGCTTTTTCGAGACTGGACAAAATGTAATAATACATGATATAATGCACACAATACACAATCTGCTTTACGTATATTCGCCTCAATATGTATAAGAAATATCATTGTTATGGAAAGAAGAAAAAAAAAAAATGCACAAATATTAGTCTTATCTCTTGGGGAAAAATAATTCCTCAGAGGTCGGATAGCTTAAGGACATCATCAATCATGATATATAGATTACTTTTTATTTTAATATAATAAATTATTTTATCAATTATCTATTAAACAACTGACAGGTTAATTACATCATGATCCTGAAACTCCGACCCTTGAATATTTATTATTAAAAATATTATTCAAAAATAGTGGGTTTTTTCTTTTTTTTTTAAGATCTCAATAAAAGAATCAATAAATATTGTCAAAAGAAAGTTTAAATAATATTAATAAAGGCCTTGCGTTGACATATAAATAAGGAATAGGCATTATTGTGATCGTGTCAGTTAAAGTGTGCGAGAACGTTGAACAGAACTTCCAAGATGATAAGTCAGAAAAATTGATGAATCTTAGGAAGACGCTTCCAGAGATTTTGATTAAAGTGGAAGCTCCAGTTCTTTGCATACAAATGTTATCTAAGAGCACAACATTACTGCAAGGAGCCACGCAGCAGCACAGTAGTAAATTATTTGTTAATGAATGTATTGAAACATTATTTTTTATTTTTATTTTTTTTTTGTTTTTAATATTATCAATTTATCTTTAATAAGTAGGATTAACTTGTAATAATATTATTGTGTTACACGATCGAATTTTTACGATAAAACAAAGTTTCTAATTCTATTGATAGATTACGAAGTCTTCTATATCCCCCATGATGACAGATATTTATTACAAAAAGAAATACAGAAATTACAAGAACACAGTCAAATAATAATCGTAGTAAAATTTCTTATATTTATAATTATCAATGATTATACATTATCAATGATTTTTTTTTTCTCTTAGACTTCGTTTCTCATATTTGTCTCTCTCACTTATTCAATAAAAGATTTGTTACAAGCACGTGTTTCTTTCTTTTTTTTTTCCTTTTTATTTTATTTTTTTTTAAGTTGCTCCGTGCCTCCTTGAATAGTCCTCACAGCAGAACACTTATAATTACTTATTTATCTAGTACTTCGTACTTACATTCGAATATATTTGACTTTTTTTTTATAAACCACTATTTTTACAATCCTTGCCGATCTTCGTTTATGGAAAAATGGCTAAGATAGACACAATATAATTATGATATTTTTGTTTCTGTGTAAAAGATGCCGATATTTGCAATATAAAAATGTTACTTAGGACCGGCTTTGTAACAATTTCACTCATACAGTATCGTCTTAACTGACTACAAAGTCTGTAATACGGAATATAGAGCAGTTCATTAGGTCGTTCATGATTTTGATATGCAAGAGTTCAATGAAAGAAATTATTTTTTTTAAAAGCACACTTTGCGAAACTGATATATATATATATATATATATATATATATATTGAAATGACATATTTTTTTTTTCCATTCTTGTTTAGGTCCTTTGTCTCATGATCCAGGAATAGCGTATAACTTTGCAGAAAATTATTAGTGCCATCATATTCGATTGAAGAATATTGGCAAATTTCTTTATATGTACAATCTTCTTATTTTCTTTCTCAAGTATACTTAAGTAAAAAATAAAAATAAAATAAAGCATCTTTTTTCCTTCGACACCCTGATCTATCAGTCTACTTTGTTTGCAGACTGATGACTAAACATAATTAGAATTAATTCTAAGTATAACAATATTTTAATATTTTAAGACCTGTTTGTGTGTGTGTGTGTGTATGTATGTATGTATTCTTTTTTCTATTGAAAATAATAGTAACATAATATGTTCTCCAGCAATTTCTTTGCACTACAATTCAGACAAAATTACCAGAAAATAAACTATACCAATGATTTGAAAGATGAAGAATAAAATAAAAAAAAAAAATATGGAGAAAAAAATACTAATCTAATCCAAAATACTGTAGCAGGTATTATGACCACATAAAAGTAAATTAAAAGTAATTGTATATCTTTATTTTACAAGTTATATTGGTAAAACAAAGAAATCCCCAATCCTAGATACTGCAAAATTTGTAGCATTAACAATTCTGCAGAACTAGGCACACGGTGACCAGATATGTGATGGTGTTTCTCATAATACATTAAGGACAAAGTAGCAATTATATTTATATCATATTTAATGTGTACATAATAATTAAGGTTCTAACTTTATATTCTTTCTTAAGACAATATACAAAGTAAATAAGCTTCTTCTAAAAAAAGAAAGGGGAAAAAAAAGAAAAAAAAAAAAACAAATAGTAGCATCTACCGAAGAAATGTTCTCGTATAAATCATTTTTCTCTTTTGAATTTTAAAATAATGATAATAATAGTAAAAAAAAAGAAAAAAGAAATTGTGAAATTTATGCGGTTCAATAGAAGGGAGAAAAACGTGCATTATATATTATTAAATAATAATTGAAAATTATTAAACGCATTGTGATAAAAATTTAATGGGTAAACACCATCACAGTTATTTAACTTAACAGTGGATTAGTCATCCCAGTTTAAAAATTGTGCTTTCTGACTATTACCAACCCCCATCTATGACCGATCAGTCAAAACGATGGGTCCACCAGTATAATAACCATATTTAATTAATTCTTGATATTTAAGAGTGGCGGCAGTACGCCATCACATGTAACAAGTGGGGATATAAAAATTAATGTATATATGTATAGATTATTTAGTCAGCTATTTTCCATTACAAACTAGCATCTATTTTAGTAACTGATATTTATATAGTTCTCGGTCTTAAAATTATAAAACAGATTAGTCTGCCCGTCGATATTCACTATTATTATTGCAGCTCCAATAAGATATAAACCTTGTTCACGTAGTAATATCCTTGCTGACATTATCGCGGTCGTTGTTGTCATCGCGGTAGCGTATGTTCTGATCCCGAATGACTGGACGGAAGAGGGCTCGCGCTTATTATATCGCGATATCGTTCCGTTCCACGACGTCCGCAAATGCAAAGAAGATGCCGTTCAAATTTTACGTTTGTTGGCTCTCTCTCTATTCGATTTTTAACGTCTTATTTTTTTCCCCGCAGCTTTCAACTGTGGTATATAAAATGATGACAATTTCAATGACATTGACTTTTTTTATTCGCGAAATACTTTTGTAACGCCTTAAAGGGTTTTTTTTCAAGGTTTTGGTCAATGCTAAGAAACTCATTCCTTTTTTTTTGTGGGTTTTTTTTCCATTTTTTTTCATTTTTTTTCATTTTTTTTAGACGCCGCAATGTGTGTGTGTGTGTGTGTATATATATATATGTATGTATGTATATATATATATTTTTTTTTTCGACTCACTGAAAAACAATTAATTTCTATGTGTGATTCGGTGATCATTAGCACGCATAGTGACAGTCTTTAAACTGATGTATTAGTCACTAATATTTCAATGTCAGTTCTAATTGAAACCTCTTAAAGCTAATGCAGACTGGTATTTAACGAGTCATGAAGTTATAACAACACTTTCACCATTTTTTTTTTCATTCCCATAAAAAGGCATTTTATACATTAGGAGAGAACAAATGAAACTTTACAAATTCATTCGCAAATAAATTCCAAGACTATGCCAGTATATTGTGAAATAGGTTATTATCGAATCTGATGTCGTAGTAATTTCTATTCTGAGTAACAAAATATAAAGTAGATTTGTTTTTTTCTTTTCGTACCTCTGGTATTAATTCATGAGAAATTTCATTAATGATTAGCGGCTGAGAGTTTATAATTATTTTTACGAGCCGGATTCTTCCAAGTTATACTTTTACGAAACTACTCACTCGCGTTGAGATCGCAGAGTCACTGAAAAAACTTTTGCTCTTGAACTACACCTATGTGTGACAGTCAATGAGCGTCGATTTATAGGACCTGAGTCGTCACAAACGTATTAATCCTCACACCAAACACTAAAACGTTTTCCATGTAGTCTTCATCTTTATATCATATCCTGACACGCATATTCCATATATTCCATTATGTAGTTATTGTTTAATAAAGGTCAAAAAATAACCCTTTTTACCAACTCCTGAAAGGTATTCTCTAGCTGAATCATTTGGGCTCTGGGAAGGCCACTTGACATTTGTAGACTTCTTCGAGCATGACTGCCTGACCTTGACCCTGACTGACGGTAACAGGAGTTGTGGCATTCACTACAACAACTTGTTGCCCTTGTTGCCCTTGCTGGGGTTGCTGCTGCTGCTGCTGCTGCTGCTGTTGACTACTCGCATTTGTCTGTTGTGCATTACTTGGATTATTTGTGTTCTGATTTCGAGCCGTTTGTCCATACTTTTCATGAATTGCACGATGTCGTTTTAATGCGAAACGGTCGGAAAATCCTATCTCGCATATATCACATCTAATAAAAGCAAAAACTTGTAAAATAAATCTACATAGAGCATGTTACATAAAGTAAGCTTATAAATCGTATGTTAAGAAACACGCTCACCTATGCGGTTTCTCACCGGTATGAACTTTCGCGTGATTTTTCAGGTGTGTTGCTTGATTGAAGGCTGAACCGCAAATGTTACATCTGTAAGGCTTTTCACCAGTATGAATTCTCCTATGATTCCAGAGCGTTGAATGTCTGGCAAACGTTTTCTCGCAGACTTCGCACTGATACGGACGTTCGCCAGAATGAATTCTTTCATGATTCTTTAGATGGGGACTCTGTGAGAATTGCATCCCACAGACGCTGCATTTAAATGGTTTCTCTCCGGTGTGAACTCGTCCATGATTTTTCAAATAAGCAGCTGAAAACAAAAAGATTATCGATCATATATTACATGTTGAAATGGATGAATGGCGCGTCCACAGATTTTAGAGTCCAACCAAATTTATATGAGAAATACCTATTAGAAAACATTTTATACAGCCGTCGCATGCACATATCCTTACCTTTTGCAAAAGCTAAACCACAGACTTCGCACTTGAATGGTTTATCACCCGAGTGCAACCGCTTATGAGACCAAAGTGAAGAATACCGGGAGAATGTACCATCACATACATTACAATGAAATGGCTTCTCCGCTTGGTTCTGACTGTTTTGTTTGCCACCTGAAATTGGAAATACGACCAAAATTTTAGTTTTCCTCAAAGGGCCAGTTCTACAAAAAGATGTGCTCAAGGTTGACCTGTGATGCGTTTTAACCAACACGATACACAGGATTATGCACGGTAAATGTTCTTTTCTTCGTGATACATTCAAAAGAGGATTTTTTTTATAATATCTGATTATGATAATAAAGAACTTTTAAAGCAATTATGCTTGCTTGAATTAAATTTATGCATGTTATTTAAAAATTTATACATGCAGATTGCAAAAGGTTAGTTCTTTTTCTTTTTTCTTTTTTAATCAAAATTAAATATTGAATTTAATGTATAAAGAATGTATAAAGTATCTATTTAACAAGAAATATTGAAATGACCTCTTTTATTATTTGTATCTTGAAATTAAGAATTTACTAAGCAAAAAATTTGAAATAACTTTTATATTTGGACAACGCTGAAAATTTTGAGTCAAATTTATAAAACTGTCCCTTAGGGGAGATTTCATTCCGTGCAATTGTCCTTAAATTTAGATGTCGACAGTTCTACTGAAGAAATAAAGTAGAATTGACATACCAATAAAAAAGGTATAAAAATCTGTGAAAACATCAGTGACCATAAAATCTTTTTCTACCTACTACAAATGCATGCAAACATATAAATTTGAAGCATCAAAGAATTATATATAGTATGCAATACTTGAAAATAAAAATACTTTGGACTGTGTCTATGTAAATATCAAAAATTTTTTTACTAGAAATTTTTAATAATAGAGATAAATGAAATATTAAAAAATTTTTTTTTTATCTTTTTCAATTGCAAATTAGTTGATATCATGAATAAATAATAAATTCAGTATGTTTCACTTAATAATAAAAGATTTTGAACTGTCACCATCCAAAGCAAATATATAAGAGGTTACTTAGATAAATTAATTACAACACAGTAACCCCATATTTTTATTGATTGCCATCTTTTCCGACTTACTTCCTATGATGATGCGGCCTGTTGCCTTGCAGCCGCCACACTTTGCGAGGGAACTGATTCCAGAATCTAGTTTTTCGTCGTGTTTACCTACCATACACCACCCGATGTACGATCATGATAGCAATGAGATGATAGAAATATGGTGGAAAAGTGACAATATTTGGAGAAAGAAATGTTTCTGATGTTCTACTAATTTAAGGGAACTGAGAAAATGATAATTTTTATGTCGTTTTCGAAAATTTGATAATATGGAAGTAAACAAGTATGAAGTTTGAATGTATCTATGCTTCTTTTTTTCGTTTTCTTTCCTTCTGTTTTCTTTTTTCTCTTTCTTTCTTTTCCATTTTTCTTTTTCTATCTTCTTTTTTTCTTTTTTTAACAGGAACATTTCTTTTTCCAAATTATTTATAGCATGAATTTATGATGAACACTCACCGATGAATATTATTCCTGTGCCATTACATTTATGACATTTGGTAACACTAGTAACTCCCCTTCGTTTTACTGGATGATGACCAGGTTTAATTGCTACACAAAGAAAAAGGTACATTTATTACACAAAGATGGGATTCACAATGGAACAACAAACACTCCTAATGTGTATTCATATCATCTTTTATACATATCATCGACACTTCATTCAAATATATTTATTCAAAAACGTACTCTTTTTGATTTTTGTGGGATGATGTTCGCACGGATCTTCACTACCACAATCTTCACATATTTGCACTTTTGGTTTTTGGTGCATATTTGTTTTATGACTTTTCAATTCTCCAGGCAGTGCAAAACAAGCTCCACAGACATCACAAGTATATGGTCTTTCAGGTGTAGTAGCTACAGTCACTGTCGTTGGTGTTTGAACAACAACTTGTTGTGGTTGTTGTTGCAAATTACTTGGTGTAGTGTTGTGAATCCGTTTATGGTGATTCAACAAACTCATGTGACCAAACACCAGACCACATATATCACATTTAAAGGTTGCATTTGTAGCAGCCGCAATACTCATCTGATTTAATAATGTGTTATATCCAACTGGCTGGACATCAAAGCGATAACAACCTTTATCATCTGTTGTTATGGCACCAATTGTGCTCACTGCATTTGTCTGAACTTTTTGTAGCATGTTGACATTATAATAAAAAGGAAATTCTGCTGTTGCAGATTGTTGTTGCGATTTATCTTCCTTTTTATCAGTTACATACATCTGTTGGGATTGTTGTTGCTGTGATTGTTGGCCCTGCGCAGCTTGCTGCTGTTGAATTTGTTGTGGGTCAAACATTGCTGCTTGCTATTAAAAATAAAAAATTTATTATTCTCATTAGATTAAAAAAGACACATTGTTTATACTCCAAAATAAGATAAATATATATTCATTTCTAAAAAAAAAAGGAAATACACACAAATACACACATGTATATACATAATTTTATGAAGTACTTTTATTACAATTCTTTTCTATGCTCTTTTCCAAATTGATTATATAATATCAAATCTGTTATGTCATAAATGTGAATATTTTACTGTTTTTCTATTTACGTTATAACTTTATATTTACAAATGGAAAGTAAAGATATACAAACCTGTCTTTGATCTCCGTAACTTGAATTACTTTGCTCTGTTTGAGTGAAACTGTTGGTTTGTTCAGTTTGTGTGAACATGGAACACTTCAGTGGCTGCACAATAGAATGGTTCTGTGAAACATAAAGTATCGTTTAATAACTAGAATGTACGCGTTGGTTTCATTGAAATTAATCTGGACGATCTTGTCCTTCTTTAGAACTATCACGCCTCAGAACATTACATATGTTATAACTCGATTATACAGAATTATAATATATTTCTCATTTGATCGCTATTAGTTCCCTCTTTATCTCAACGGCTTACGATGTGCTGCGTATACCTGCCGTATATGATCAGGACGGTTTGCATTCAACCAGACCACGTTGTTGCCATTTGATTCTAATGCCATTGATGCGTTGACTTTGACCCTGCACAATCGATAGGCAGTTATTAAGGTAAGGGGGCCACCTAACTTGGTCCGCAGCAATACAGCTCGCTTTTGAAATGACCCCTCCTTACTAAATCTGATCAAAAAGCCACGCCAAGTTAGGATAAGTTTAGACCTCTCAACGTTCTTGTAGAGGCTGCAGCACAGCAGGAAGGAGCAGTGAAACCAAGAGGGAACCAAAGCATCATGCCACATTAGAAAATATTAACTATGTACTCACGTGCTATCGTCTTATAGAGACGGCGCACGGGTTAAACGTCCGGCTGCCGGGCGGGCGACGATCTTCTAGTTGCCATGACGGCGGCGGTGTCGGTGGTCGTGGCGGTGGTAGTAGCGGTGACGGCGGCAGCGGCGGCGTCGTCGTCGGCGGCGGTGGTGGTGGTGGTGATGGTGGTGGTGGTGGTGGTGGTGGTGGCGGTGGTGGTGGCGGTGGTGGTGGTGGTGGCGGCGGCGGCGGTGGCGGTGATGATGATGGTGGTGGCGGCGGCGGCAGCGGCAACGGCAACGGCAACAGCAGCGGTAACGGTGGTGGCGGCGGCGGCGGCAGCCGTGGCGGTGGCGGTGGCGGCGGTGGCGGCGGCGACGCGGCGCGTGGTTCCGAGCGACCGTTTAGCCTGTACGCGCCGACGATGACGCTTTCCCAAGTTTCGAATAACTATGCCGCTGATGCATTCACAAAACCGATGATTTTTGTATTCTTCGAAGAGCCGTGGACGCGCGCGAGAATGAGAGCAAGCAAGAGAGAGAGAGAGAGAGACAGAGGGAAAGAGAGAGAGGAGATAGAGAGAGAGAGAGAGAGAGGGAGTATGAGTGAGTGTGAGAGAGAGGGGGGGAGAGAGAGAGTGAGAGAGATCGATGACGGTCGTACACAGGCACAAGATATTTTCTTTCAGCACATTCAAAACGTGTATTTCCTTGTGGCGCCTATTAAACGATATCCTCGTAATAACTTAAGCCCTTTATTCGTTCTGCCTGGGTTACTTGGGCAAGCTTAATTTCGCGCGTAGAAATCACACGCTTGTCACTGAACAACGTTGGCCCGCGCAGATCATGTCGTCCAAGCAGCGCGGTGGCGGCTGCGGCGAGTCCTGTACGAAGCGCGGGCGTCTCGGTGTCATAAAAATTGGCGGTACCGCGCGCTCAAGTATATCCGAATTAAGCCCGTCTTAGCTTCGAAGCGGCTAACCCGCTTACCGGAGCTTATCCCACGCTCAGGGTACGTCGATGCGCGAGAAAGCAGGCCGTGCACCGTCAACAAACTTCGCGGTAGCCATTACACGCGACGAGGATAACAATGGGCGACACGAAAGCGCGCTATGGCCCCGATGCCTTTTTCTGAACAGCTTCGAGGCGCCTTCCGTGGTGCCGACCAATCAGAGCCAAGGTCGGTATCTCGGGAAAACGGGAGAGGCACGCGCGACTCGACGCGCCAATTGTACTGATTGGCCGAGCGCGCATCCAGAATCGATTTTAATTGGCCTAACGACGAAGGTACGCTTTCTCCTCGTTGAATAAAACTACTATACTCGTTGACTTTTCATCTGACGATATGTTTCCCGTATACGTCTCATCGAAATTATAATTATTTTTATGTTGTTGAGATTTTCAATATCCTTATGATACATTTTATTTCATTATTAGCGATTGTATTTTTTCGCGATATTTATGTTATATCGAGGTAATGAAGTATATTCATCAAATGTCGCAGAATGAGAATATTAACGTCGTTAATAATAATAAAATAATAGATAATTGAGAATATCGTAACTATCGGTTACGTTTCTATAAAAAAAAGGCAATATTTTCTTGAGAACACGCCTTGTAAATCACGTAGAGTTAGATTCGAAGATCGCCGCTAGGTGTTGCTGTCGTAGCTGGAGATTTCCGTTAATCTGTGAAATACAAACGGAGAGGTATTTATGTTTTATATTCAAAATTTCAAATTAATACCTGTTGTACGTATACATTTTGATTTGCATGTATATGGTTAATCTGTTCAATCAAATATTATATTTATCAGCTATATATATATATATATATATATATATATATATAACGGATGTGTTTAATTATATTTATTTACAATGATACAAACAATTTATAATAATATTTGAAATACTTCAGTCTCATATTGTTTTTGTTAAAATGAAAAATAATCGAAAAATGTTTAGAGCAGATTTGAAAAGTTTGCCTTTGTTGCATATTAATATTTCACAAAAATCAATGTATTAAAAGTACATTCTTTTACCATGTTATGTAAGTATTTACGATATTTATATATATATATATATTTATATAATTATATATAGAGAGAGAAATTATATTATTAATAAGATTTCTAATCTTACAGTTTAGTTTACATAATAATAGCTTAGCCCTTCAAAAACCTTTTATTATAATGATCGAATACTAATTGAATATCTCAGCTTTACTACTTAAGTCCAATTATACTAGCGTATGATGACCGATATTCTGAAAGATATATTTATCGAGTTCAATGATTATTTACGAAAGAACTATCTCCAACTATTTTCAAAATCATTTAATAAAATATAAAAGAACGTTTACGAACTACAATTTAAACAATGGAATCATATGCATGTAAAAGAAAATAATAACAATAAGAACGATAAATGCGATAGTAATATTTACGAATTAAGTTTCGTAATGAGTTTTGAATATGCGCGCGCGCGAATATATATATATATGTTTATGAAAATAAATCTTTATAAAATTCATGAGTTTGAAATTACGATAAAATTTTAATAAAAAATGAATTTCGTCGAATTTGTTTTAATAAAAAAAAAAAAAAGGAAATTTCTTCGAAACTAATTTGCGCGCGTATTCGGATATGCACTTACACACACACATATATATATGTGTGTATATATATATATATATATATATATATATATGTGCGAGTTGCGCACAAATGTAGCGCTGAAAGCATTTCAAAGCAATTCTAGGCGGTGTAGAAGAGCGAATATGTTCAGTTGGCGTCGCGACGTCACGACCGAAGGGTCGTAATTTTCGTACATAGAGAAAAAGAGGGGGGCTCGATAACATTTCTCTCAGTTTGACTTAATACCGAATGAAAAGTTTAAAGGAGACGTGGGAAAAAATAAAAAAAACCGAAAGAAAAAAAAGAAAAAGGAACGAGAATAACACGAGTCGTACGAATTAACGAAAGGGGACACTGTAATAGAAGAAATTCGATTGATTCTAAATCGGTTGAACCAAATAAATAATGGCCAATCGATTCGAGAAAAACACGAGAACGGAGGAGTCGTTCTAGAAGTACCTATATAGAGAACCCCTTCCAAAAAAAAAAATAATAATATCCTCTCTTTTCAAAATGAGCAAACATCGAATGTCGACAAGTGTGTATATGTATATATAGAAAAAGAAACAAATCTAATTTACACGAGTCTATTTTGTTAGATAAAGAAAAAAAAAAGACAAACAATAAAATAAAATATCATAAAATAAAAATAAACAAAAAAAGGAAAAGAATTAAAAAAATAAAAAACTAATCGTTGACGGGAATAGATTTCGTGATGCTCCATGATGCTCCAAACGTAAGATTTTGTGTTTTGATCTTGTGACAACGTCCCAATAATCCTGAGGACAAAGGTGTTCTTCTTACGTCAATTTTACCTCGTACTTCGTAAATAAGGAAACGATAACGGTTGTTTCGTCAGTTGCAACCAACGACGAAATGTTTACATATTATTATTTTTAAGGAGGGAGGGGGGATGGAATTCTAAAAGTAAAAGGATGGAGGGAAAGATCAGAAAACTTTACACGAATTGTACGTGAGGATAAACCAAAAGGATATACTTAAGTTTGACAGTGTGCCAAATCTTCCGAGAGGATTAAAAATTGTTCTTTAATTTCGACGGAGCTCATATATATACATGTATATATATTTTCACCCTCTCTCTCTCTCTCTCTCTCTCTCTCTCTCTCTCTCTCTCTCTCACTCTATCTCTGTTTCTGTCTCTGTCTCTCTTAAAGCAGGTCATTAGTCACGTGTCATTCAATTTCCATGAAAGACGAGAGATGAGAGTATAGCGAAGAAAGACAAATAATAAAGATATACATATAATATTTCAAGCATATATCGATCGATAAAATTTCAATGAAAATTTTGGACTAAAGACTACTGTCTATTTACGATATATTCTTATTGCAAAGAATTTAGATCGTAGATTTAATAAATAGCGAAAATTTAATCTCGCTTTCTGCGTCGGCGAGGATATATATATTTTTGAAAAAAGAAGAAAAAATAAAAGAGAGAGAGAGAGAGAGAGAAAAGAAAAAAATCGAGTGTCATCAGAGATAGCACAGATAATTTAAGTTCGATCGAAGATAATCGATGATCAAATATTCGTGTAATGTCCGATCGTACGATTTTTTTCTCTTTTTTTTTTAATAATCGTTAAAAAATTTCACACGGAGCCGTAAAAGGGGGTGAGTGGGGAAGAGGAGGCCACCGTAACGTGTCCTGATTCGAATATTTTCTTTTATGTCATCTAAATTTGTCGTTTCAACTGCTTTTCACGGCGTTGTGGTGGTATATTTGTTGTACGAATCTGTTGGGTCATCGACCTACAACGATCTCTCTCTTTCTCACTCTCTCTCTCTCTCTCTTTCACTCATCGTCGAATAATTTTAGATAACGAGAGAGTGAATGAGAATTATCAGAAAGAAATATATTCGATGTTGGGAAAGAGTTTGGACGAGAAAGAGAAAGAGAGAGCGAGCTTAGATCAGACGAAATTATTTAAGTACGGATTGAAGTTAATTACGAAAATATATCTCGCGATTATAAGATCTTTGTTTTATCGATAAATTGATCCCCTTTTTATTTATTTTTTTTTTTTATTTTTCTTTTTTTGTATAAATCGAAACATTCTTTGATAATAAATTACTAATGAAATTTCCAATGAGATAAAGTGTAATCGATTTTACGAATATGTGTATATATATATAGATTTACGCTTACCTATTTAAATAGTACACGATAATTGACAGATATTATTTTAATGATATAGATAAAAGATATTTGTTATAGTAACGTAGCGTATAGTAAGGAGCGCGCGTAAAACAACGTATATATATATATATATATATATATATATATATATATATGTGTGTGTGTGTGTGTGTGTATGTGTTATATATTTTATATATATATATATATAAGTTTAAAGACGTGTTAACTTACAAATTTCAGGGAATTTCAGGAGATGACGATAGAACGAACGCGATGACATTTTTAATTTAATACCATTTTAACGAAAAAAAAAAGAAAAATACAAAAGGATACGCTCGATTAGAATAAAAATTTGCAACACGTCGAACGAAAATATCGCTGATAGACCAAAAAAAAAAAGAAAAAGAAAAAGAACATCACCGGGAGAGAAAGAGAAAAAAAGGAAAAAAGAAAGAAATGTCTAATTCACCCGGTATCAAAAAAGTACCACCACCGAGACCGAAAATCACTCTGCCGATTCCTGGCCAATATGGACGATATCCACAAACACCCGCGGGATACGCATCGACGCCTTATAATCAAACGCCCGTACCACCGCCAATTACACCCGTGCCTGTAACACCCGTTTCCGGGCAGCCACAAGTATTTTATTCCAACAGGGCTAGCGAATTCGTGTTCACGCAATTCAAAGGAATCAAAGACTTCACGAAATCCGGACTTAGCGTAGGCGAGAGAAGCGTATTTTGGTTATACGAGAAGGTAATATGTTAAAATATTTTGGCGAGGGGTCGATGGCTCAGAAAAAAATTATTTTCTTTCGTTTTTGTCAGAAATTATAAATCTTTTGTAGGTTAGCTCCTGGAGTAGACGATGGTTCACCCACATATTTTTAGTCGTTATTGTATTTTTGTATAGTGTGGCCGGGGCAATGATATTCATTACCATCGAAGGAACCAACGAGGATATATTTCATTTGAATATACGCCAGGAAAGGTAAATTTTTTGTTAAGTTAATTATTCTTCCTTTTTTTTTTTTTAATTCAACCACAAAATCCAATTAATCGATCGGTACCTCAAATCTTTATTTATACCTTTGCATTTTCGTTTTTTTACGTTCGATAATAAAAGATATGAGGTATCGCGGGAATGAAATTTTTTGGTCATTTACATTGTAACGACGGTAGATCAAACGATAGTACTAGAAAATGTGGGACAATTAAAGTGTCTACTTTAACGAAAGAGAGAAAGAAAGAGACAGAGAAAAACAAAAAGAAAAAGAAATAAAAGAAATAAAGAGTATAGTATAGTACAGCATGTCAACGCATATATATATATATATATATATATACTATTCCATTCGAGATCTGTTCCGAATAACGTTTGATAATTGTTCAAACAAGTGACATTTTTCTTGTTTTCTTTTTTTTTTCTTTTGTTATTCAAATGTAAAAACACCTCTTTGTCATGATAATACAAACGTTATAAGTTATATGAGACGCACGGTCGTGCGACATTGATAGATTCGATTTGCGCATCGCGATAAAACGATCTCCAAATACGTTTATATGACTAAGACTGTCCGACAACGGGTTTTAACTTCGATCGTTGAGTTCGTGTAGATGACTATTACCTACATAATTTTATGTTACGATCGATTAACCTCAGAACGAAGGTCACAGGTTAAGCAAGAAACACAAGACGTCCCCCCCCCTCAACCCTTTTCACATTATATTTATTTGTAAGAAATGTTCCTTCGCGTGACACGAATATTATAAAGTTTTCTACGCACGCATATATATTTACTTGGTTACTTACTAACTTACTTATTTAGTCACTCACTCACTTACTCATTTACTTACCGCGGGGTCCAGATACAATCTCGCCGACAATAGTCCTTGATCTTTGTTAAATCACGTTTTCGCGATTTCATCGACTAAACTACATTAATAATTCTCGATATTCGACATGTCATCTTTATATTATCAAATTCATACCGAAGCTTTTTCTTTATTTCTTTTTTTTTCTTGTACGTATTTCATTAATAAGACGAAGGGATGAGGATGTAGGGGCGGCGGGTGGAGGGTGGAGAGATTGGAGGAGTGGACGATGGAGAGGGTGGGGGTAGCTCGGTTGTACGAACGATAATATTAATGTAACGCGTAGTTTTTATTTTTACTTTTTTCTTTTTTTTTTTTTTTTTTTTTATATGATTTTTAGAAACAAAACGATCGAACTGATCAGGGAACTCTGGGACGACGAAGTATTGGCCTCGGATGTGGAGCTTTGGAAGGGTGGTGCCCGGAGGGAACTTATGAAATATGAAGAACACCTTTACGAATTCTACAAACTCGGCGTAATCGACCGTGGCGAGAAAGTATGGACATTTTGGAACGCCGTTTTTTACTGCGGCACCATTTACACGACCATAGGTAAGTCCTATTAAAAATTTTACGAATTACTTTCGCCCAATACGTTTTCAAAACCAACGATGTCTTCCAAACGATAATGATAAATATTTTTGATTCCTTTTTCTTTTTTTTTTTTATTATCGTTTAATAAATACGACACGTCATTTTGAAAAAAAAAAAAACAAAAAACCAAAAAGAGAAACATTCTATGGATTCGTGAACGTACGTATTACTTTAAGTTCGCACAGGGCGAGAATCGTATCGTGCTGTTTTTTTTTGTTTGTTTGTTTTTTCTTTTTTCCCCTCTCCTCCCGTTTTCGAGGAAAAATAATTTATGCGATACGATTGCAATTGTCGGTCTCGTCGGAGCAATATAATTATTATCAAGTAAAACGATCGGCTCGATCGTGTATTAAACGGGGACGATCTCGAGATCATTTCGAAGATTTGTATCTATCTTTATAGCTACACGTTAATTCAATGCGAGTCCGCGATGGATTGATGGGGGAGGGATGGGGCGAAGGTGGGCGACGGGGGGGTTGATTTGTTTACCCACCGCCACACTAAATCTCACTCCACGGAAATATATATAAACTGTCTGGTTAATAGATTGTGCGATGAGAAACGTAATTTTCTTACGAGAAGAAACTCAATCCATTTATCTTGAAATAACAATTCGAGTATCAATCGCGTCGAGTCTACCAAAATGTTTAACGCCGTCGTCTACGATATGAATTTATCCCTCCCTCCCTCCCCCTCCTCCTCCCCTCGCCCCCGCTGTTCGTTCGTTCGATCAGGATATATAAATTATTCTGGAACGTTTATATATTTTTACATAGAAATATATATATATATATATATATATATATATATATATATATATATATTTCGAATGCCGAGAGTACAAGTTGCCCACGCATACTATTTCGAGTAGCTCATATTACGTAACGAAAAACTAGAAGAGAATTGGAAGAAATAATCAGGGTGGAAAAAAAGAGATAGCGCGCAAGCGCGCACTCGATCTAAAATTTCAACTTGACACGTGTTTCAAAATATTCTTACGTATTATTGTGAACGTTATTAAACGATTAAAAAAAAAAAAGAATAATCAAATCGAAAGGGACGCTTAACGGATGTTATTGTCTCGTTCGAACGAACAACAACGACAACAATAAAAGGAATATCAAAGAAATCGTCAAAATCGTACACCACCGATAACATACAATGAAAAGTTGTTCGAAGATGTAAAAAAACAAAAAAAAAAAACAAAAAAAAAACAAAAAAACAAAACAAAACAAAAAATAAATCGTTCTATCTGCATGTACAATATAACCGTGTCACTTAATTATTTATTAATTTTGTTATTTATGTATATATACATATATATATGCTGATGGCTATCTTTCTTAAAAAAAAAGGAACCGGGTCAGATTACTCGGTCACAACGAGCATTCAAGCATATATTTGGTCATCTTCCAAAAAAGATGTGACCTCTCTTTATTTGCGTGTATCTTGGAAGTGTCTTTAGCGAGTCATCTTTTTGAGGAGAAAGAGGCAGAGACAAAGATAGAGAGAAGGAGAGAGATAGATAGAGAGAGAGAGAGAGAGAGAGAGAGAGAGAGAGACAGTCAGCGACATTTTACACAACTATTTCGAGATACGGCGCCATCATTTTCACATTCTTGATGCCTATTTTAAATTGATATCACGAAGTGGTATAATAATATGTCACAATGTATGTACGTAGATACATTGAAAGTTCGTAATTATAATGATTTCTCTCACGATCAATAGAATATTTTAAATTAAATCTTTTTATCTTTGCATTGTCCCTTTGTACGAACGAAACGCAATTTGACGGCAAAGATACTTTAACAAAAATAAAAAAAAAAAAAATAAAAAAAAGATTATTCCTAAAAATTTCCCATGCGCTAAAAATTATATGAAAATTATTGAGGATTCGATTGCGTAGTGTTACGAAAAAAAGACCCTCGGAATAACAATAATTTCTACGGCCTATTCATATTGAAAAAATAAAGAGTAAATTCTAGAAAAAGAGAATAAAGAGTAAATTCTAGGAAAAGAGAAAAAGAAAGGGGAGCCACGGAGAAATAATTAATATTAAAACGATAGCTCTAAGGGCGATTAACACGTTGGCTTTCGCGAAAAGGAGATATCGGTTAACGATATTACGTTAGAAAATATTTATATATATGTATATATTGATATTGACATACATACATACATACATATATATATATATATATTGATATTAAGTAATAATTATATAAGTAATAACAATAATATATATATATATTTATATTGATATTAAGTAATAAAACTATTTGTAGATATAAACAAACACACACACACGCGCGCACATATGATGATGATTATGTGTAAATGATATATACGAACGACATATAAATATATGTATATATATATATATAATACAGTAGAGAAAAAATCGTCCTAGACTATAAAAGGATAAAACGAAAGTATAGATAATGTTGACACTTAGGTGTTAAGTTTACGGGAATTATGGGGGGTAAGGATGATGGTGATGATAGCACGTGGCGCCGGCGCGGTTCGTCCATCCGGTCGAAATACCGCTACGTAAGACGGGTTGCGGTACATACAGGCGCGGCAACGCGACGCCGAGAGAGAGAGAGAGAGAGAGAGAGAGAGAGAGAGAGAGAAAGAGAAAGAACCGGAGGACACGGTTGTGCGTCAATTGCGCCAATTCGAGCGTCGCTCAATAAACTGACGAGGACGACGAGGACGACGACGACGACGACGACGTCGACGTCGAGTTAACGCGCTGCGTCAAAAGTAAAATCGTTTTTCCTTCAACCTAGCTAACATTGGCACTAGCGTTTACTCCGAGCTCTCGCTCGTATTACCGGTGGTGGTGCTGCTGGTTTTGTGGTGGGAGCAACCTCCAATTTATTTCTGTCCTTCGGCTCAACTACGTGCACGTAACAAATCGAAAGAAAACCAAAGAGAGATAATACGGGACTACTGGTTAAAATCGCGATCTTCCTTTTCCTTACAATCCTTCTCTCTTTCTCTCTCATAGAATCTTAACTTCCATCTACATTTTTTTATTTTTTTTTAATATTCTGTTCCTTTCTCCAAATTCTTTATATCCGTGTATTTCCGTCTCTCAAGTATCTTCCCTTCTTACCCGCCTATCTGCCAGTCTGTCTGCCTGTCTGCCTGTCTGCCCTCTCTCTCCTCCCTTTCTAACCCTAATCTGTTAATAACAATCACGTGTCTTTACACAAGAGGCGCACACGATCACCTGGGTATCTCATTGTTGACGAGAATTGTCGACGATGGAGGATAGTTACACGGTTCACCGACGTCGCAAGGCGGCCGCGAGGAGACGCGAGAAAACGCCAGAACCATCGTCGAGGAGTCAGCTCGTCGAGACATCCGAGGATGAGGATGATATCAGAAGGGCGAAGATGGAAAAGATGGCCGAGGACACCGAACGCATGGAGGAGATGGAAAGGGAGAGAAAGGTTAAAGGTCAGGAGAAAGAGGGACGATTGAACGAGGGATTGGTGGATGATGGGAAGGAGGTGGTGACGCGTGAAAGAGGAACGAGAGGTACGAACGTTAAAAGGAATCCCGTGAAACTAGAGGATGGTACGGATGTTGTACCGCGGGATACGCTTCCTTCGCATGGAAAAAAGAGTCCTTCGAGTCCTTCACGTGAGATCGATAACGATGACAACGTGGTACGGGACGTACAACGGGATATTAAGGTTGCGAGTAAAATGAAGGAGGAGAAGGAGGAGAAGGAGAAAAAGGAGAGGAAGGAGGAGGAGAAGGATACTGGGATGAAGGAAACTCCGAGGATAAGGGATGATGACAATGAACGCGTTATCGACGCGAGGAAAGTCGAGAAGCGAACGAAAAGGAGATCGAAGGATCGTACGTTAGAAAGGCATCTTCGTTCGACGGATTCCAGCGAGGAAAAGAGCGAGGCCAGCCCAAGCAGATTGAAGTCGTCCGAAGGTGTTAGCAGAACGAGAACGAGGAAGCCCATTGGTAGAGCTCGATTGACCGAGGGCGATGATAAGTCCGTACGTGAGAAACAACCGTTCGATACGAAAATTCATACTAAGGATAAGCCCGAGAGAAAATCTTTACAACAACAACAACAACAACAACAACAACAACAACAACAACAACAACAACAACAGCAACAACAACCCTCTGACGAAGATGAAAGAGGTATCGTAGATGTAGGGACGATGAAAAAGAGCGAAAGTTTCCCACCAAGATCCGTGGAACGACAACCAATCGTAAAGAGGTCAGCTACGGAGGTTAAAAAAAAACAAGTGATACCATTGAGTAACGAAAGCCTGATAGAGGATTTTGCGAAGGCACAGAGGAAATATTTATTGAGAGAACGTAGCATTTTGGATCCCGATCTAACGGACGATTATCCGAAAGCCGATGAAACGATGGCGACGTCTGTGAGAAGGCGAAAAATTGGTATGATACATAGCGAGAGCGAACATCAAGAGATCATTAATACGGTGAAAGATGAGGAACCGGCAGAGATTTCGTCGAGAGGTTCTTGGTACTCTAGATTGATATTGTTCTCGTTCTTTGGGAGAAAGAGAAGGACCGATGGTTCCGAGGTGGAGAAAAAAAAATGCGAGGACGCGACGAAAAAGGAATCGATCGAAGATACGAAAAATTCTGAGAGGGAACTCAACGACGTGAAAGAAAAGGTCACCCTTTTGGATTTCCTTCGGGCGTTAAAAGATGTCGTATCCGAATTGAAGGCGTTCATCATTCAAAATCCGATTGAGATGCGGATAATACGAAGAATGAGAAATCGTTGCATAGCCCAATTGATACTTATCATGATATATTGCGGTCTCGGTGCATTCGTTTTTCGTTTTACCGAGGGCGCGTTCGAGACGTTTTACAAATGCGGCGTCAAGAGAGTTAAGAGAGACTTTTTGGACAGCCTATGGAATTACAGTCACAATCTTAGGGAGGACGATTGGAAGAGCCTGGCGCGAAGGAAGCTTATGGAGTTTGAGGAACAATTGCACACCGCGCACGAGGCAGGTGTACACACGTATAGCGGACAAAGAAGTTGGACCTTCTTGAATGCCGTCGTATATTGTCTAACTGTGATCACCACTATCGGTGAGATGATGATGATGATGATGATGATGATGATGATATTGATCCGATCAACGATAAGAACGATTTTCATTGCGCGAACGTCAACGATCATCTCGATCGATGATCAAATACAAGATCAATCGCGGCGTTTCACAATTATAATCGGAATTGAAATAGTATCATCTCCATGGATTTTATAATAATAGAAAGGCAAAGCCAATAACACGGATAAATGAATACGCTAATATACATAGGATTATTTCGGTTTAAAATAAATACAAACGAATAAACGATACATGTTTATATTACGATCTATTTCCGATACGATCAAATTCATAAAAAAATAAAAGAACTTTTTCGATTCTTTAATCTCTCGTCGATGTTATCTAACGATATTTTATTATAATTAACGAAAATGCGTCTTCGTTCCTTTAGGATACGGTCATATCTCACCGAGCACTACAACAGGAAGAGCCATCACGATCGTTTACGCCATATTTGGTATCCCGATGTTTCTAATACTATTGGCAGACTTTGGGAAATTATTCACACGCGGTATCAAGTTCCTTTGGGCGTTCGTAAGGAGGCTATATTACACTGGAAGTTGTCGGAAAGTTCGTCGTACGGTCCCTGTACAGGTGAACAAATATAATTTTCTTTAATTGTACGAAGAGAAGACGTATACGCGCAGGATATTTACGTTTCAATCGGTATCAAATGAAAATCGTTCGATTGTATATCACAAAGCATATCCCTTCCAACAGATATCATAGTTATATAAGTTATATTATAAATTTATATCCTCGTTATCGTAATATCGTTTGTTTCTATCGCATCGATAATGTCAACGATATTTATGTTAATCGACGGATAACAGGTATCTCTACGCGAGTACTGCGAATATCTCTCGCTCTTACGTTTTAAACCGTTATAATTAATATCCCCTCCTCCTCCCTCCCTTCAATCCAATTTACGTTTCGAACACAAAATTTCTTGTTAAAGGAAGTTATGAAGGGCGTCCAACTCGTGTATGATCTCGCGACGTTTAGAAGACCATCCCAAATGAACCCGGAAGACATAGAAGAGATTCAAAAGCAACAAAATCAACAGGCCGTATTAAATATAGACGGCAATGCACCGGACACACCGGGAACTCCGGCTATGTCAACGTTCGCAATAGACGATGAATTTAATCTACCAATATCGGTGGCGATATTCATTCTTCTTGGATACATCTTCATTGGCGCCACGCTTTATAATGCGTGGGAGCAATGGGGTTTCTTCGAGAGTTTCTATTTTGTTTTCATTTCTATGAGCACTATCGGCTTCGGCGATTACGTGCCAAAGGTAAAATAAATGATTCTATCCTTATGAAAAAATATAAAATAAATTAGAAACTATATAACGTGACACGATACAAGATATACATATTAATACAACAACGCATACAAACGCACACAGAGAGACAGATTTTTAATACACATATTTATGTAAACAAAATGAGCATGGAAGAATCGATAATCTCTATATCTCTATCCATTATTAATTTATATAATAAGAAATTATATGTTTTATATATATATATATATATAATTGAGTCTATGCCATATAATGATTCCTATTAATTTCGAATGGTATGGCACTACAGAGAAAAAAAAACAGTAAGAACCTGCATATCCGGCTTAATTTGCTTACTAGCATTCTAATTTTCACGTGAATGACATGAATGCATATCCGTTCCCCCCCCCCTTTTCAAAATAATTCTCGCGCGTCGCTAATTTTAAATTATGGAATTAATTTCATTTCTGCTTTTGTTTTTCACGGTGGCGTTCAGATGGTAAGATTTAAATTGAAAAAAAAAAAATAAATAAATAAAATGGACAAGCGTACGCTTCCCCTTCTATAATTGCACTCATTTATCGCACATGCTTTTTTTTTGTCCCCACCCTTTCCCCCCAATAGTCACATATAGAGAGCACCGTTTCATTCAATTTTAATCGATATTAATCTAATTATGATTATTACGTTGACTTGATTAAATATTAACAGACTTATTATTGATTGATTTAGCATCCCATGTATATGATGTGTTCGATAATATACCTGGTGTTTGGTCTGGCTCTAACTTCGATGTGCATCAACGTAGTACAGGTAAATGTCATCAATGATATTTATCATCTATTTTTATTTGTTTCAATGACTTTATAAATATGTATATATGTATATATATATATTTAAATACCGTCCTCGTATCACGTTGATCAACAGGTGATGCTGTCGGATTCATTCAAGCAGGCGAGCCAAAAAATTGGTGCGACGATCGGTTTTGAAATCGCGGATGACGACGGATCGGTGAAACCTGCTCCACCGCCACCGGTTGAAGTGGCAGACATTCATACGTCTATAAAAGATTCCGAAAGCATGGAAAAGATAGCACCCAAAGCGAAACAAGAGGACGTAGATCTATAATTTATAAAAAAAAAAATACTTTTAGATATAATTATCGGGGGGGGGGGGACATTTAATTGATCTTACGTTCTTTCAAAAGTGCTTTAAGTGCGTATTCCAATTTTGAAAGATTGTAATCCTCTGCTTGCTTGATCAGACGGACTTTCGGCTTTTATTATCACAACAAATATGTATATATATATTATGTGTGCATGTGTGTGTGCGTGTGTGTGTGCGCGCTCGCGTGATAACGCGATATTTACATACGAAAAAGAAAGATACATTCGCTTTCTCGTTTAAAATAATTCATTTTTTTATCGAGTAAAAAGAAGCGAGGGAGAGAAAGAGAGAAAAAAAAAGAATGAAAAACATTTATGCACAATGAGAGCGGCCTTATCGTCGTCGTCGTTCTTTCGCTTAATTAATTTATAAGAAAAAAATGATCAGAAGGGCATGCCTCTTGGGAGAACGTTCGAACAATCGTTCGATATGTAGACCGTTTTACGCTGTCACATTTGTTCATTTCAAAATTGAATAACAAATCGATGTATCATTTAGAAGATTGTCATTATCTTGTCAATGATTCTGTGATGTACAAGATAGTATATAATTTTAGGATAATATAACATCGATCGTCGTTACATAATAATAATAATATATTATTTTCTCTCGATTATGTGAAAAAGCAGACTGAGAATATTATTAGTTTTAAAATGCTAATCATTCGTTTTATTTTACGATTTATTTCTCATATTTTAATATCTATCGACAATAAATATAAAGAAATGAGAATATGTGTTGGACACGTTTTGTTATCTTTTTCTTTTTGGACAACTTCTCTTTTAAACACTTTAAACAATGATCTTTATATTTTCTTAATTGCATACAATTCGTATTTCTTGCTTCTTATTACTCCATGCACATTGATACAATATTCTTTACTATTTCACGTCACACCGATTATTGTAATTTCAAAAACGGAAAATGATTTGACACAAATAATATCTGCTTTCGTACATAATATTTTAAAAACTCACTTATCTAATATGAGATGTAAATTACTAATTGTGTATACACAATCATATTTGCAAGAAAAGGTACTATTTCTCCTATCGAGAACCGCGTCCATTATTAATATAACATAGATAAATTGTGACATAGATAAACTATATGTGAATTATTTTCCAAATATTTTATTAATAATATTGCATATTATTATTCCAATGAGGCTAGATGAACATCGACACGATGACTTTATCTTTAATATATAATAATATTAAATGCATTCATTACATACCTATATATGTATATGTACGTGTGTGTGTGTGTGTGTGTGTATATATATATATATATATATATATATATATATATATATATATATTATTATTATTATTATTATTATTATTATTATTAGTTCTGACTGATTATATTGTATTTTTTTTAATGATGTTTTCGTTTGACGCTTATAAAGCTTAATTTTTAGATTACTAGTAATTTATTGTTTGATTACGATTTTGTTCGATCTATTTCTATTTTCTATATTTGCATGCAATATTAAGATATTACCTCAAAGCATCGAATTTAAGCTGTGTAAAGGTCTAATAATTTTTGTTGCGAAATTATATAAAATAAATATAAATAGAACAACCGAAATATAAATATAATAGCCAATAAAATATAAATAGCCATTTTTCACTACAAACAAACAAAAAAGAAAAAAAGAGAGAATCGTGCCTTTTTAAAAAATCAACTGTATTAGCTATTTACTGTTTATCTAATTCCAATGACACGAGATCCCATTTGTAAAAATCAGTGTGCGATTTGTAAAAATGTCGAACAAGTAATATCGAATGCCTATTTTTCTCTTTATATTTTAAACAATAAATAACTTTTATGTGCGTGTAAAAAAATTCATTGTGGTTTATATTTTATTCTCTTTCTACGTTCATTACTTTTTCGCATTTAATTATCCAATTGAAGATTAATCGAACAACACTTTAAGCGAACAATCGGTAACATTTACAATAAAGGTTTGTTTCATGCTATACAGAATTTATCACGATATTTTTCTTTCATTATAACAATATCAGAACGATTAAAAATTAATTTTTGTAATGTCTCTTAATTTCTGTGACGATAAGTCACGCTTCCATCTTTCTTTTCTTACGTTCAAAGATACGATTGGACGATCCTTTTTTATTCTTTACAAACGTGCGAAATTCACTGTGAAACATAAAATACATATATCAAAGAAATCATAATCGTTAATTCCATTGTAAGATACACGTTTATTTATGTAAACACGATTATATTATATTAAATATCAATTGGTATCAAAATTTCTTGGCAATATATATGATTAACAATAAATATTCTAATTTCATTTCGTTCGCGCTTCGTTTATACGTTCATTAAGAAAACAATATGGCTACGTTATAATTCAAAATGGCCGAAGGATGACAACACAGTGCTGTCAATTGAAGGAAAGATCGAATGTTATTACGAATTTGGAGGGAAAATGTCACATATCCAGTATGTCGATGAGCTGGTCAAGGAGTATTTATTATTTCGAGGATTTAGTCAAACTCTGAAAGCCTTCGACAACGATTTAAAGACCGAGAAAGAAAAAGGTTTCAGGGTGAGAACATCGCAATATATGATATGAAGAAATGAAAGAATGCAACAACAATATTTACTTTGTATATGCAGCATTATTGAGAAAAAAAGATGCTTATATATATTTATTTGTTCGACTTATATAGGATTCATTATTTAATATCTGATCGATTTATAAACATTTATATCGCTTTAATCAGTCAATTTTTAAATGCAAGTCTCAAAACAAATCATATTCAATACATAACCCCTTCGTTACTTTTTCAAGAAAATTTGAACGTTAAAAGAAATTGTTTATGATTAATGTAAATGCAGTTAATAACTTTCTATTGATCATTCATTTCTTTTTTCTTTTTTTCACTAGGTTGATAAAATCGTTGATCAATTGATGCAATATATATATACATATGATTTATTATCTCTGAGAGAATTATGGGGTCATTTAGATATTAGAATGTTTTCTCGTTTGGAAAATCACTTTACACCGGCTATAAAAAAATTGGAGAATGCTGTTTTAAAAATGTATCTAGTAAATGCAGCTGTAAATAATAAGCAAGATCGTATTCAAGAATTTTTTAATAAAATGGCACCGGAATTACAAGGACATTCCGAATGGAAAGAATGGTTTGGTACGATATATTTTAGTTATGAAAATTATTAACGAATATATAATATATATATATATATTTTTTTCTTTTTTCTTTTAATTATAATCTCGCAGCATTACCATTCGTAAAAAATCCTGAAGATAATCCAACATACTCGGTACATTTTACCAGACAATGGCAAGATACTATGTTAGTTTCGTTACATAATTTTCTTGCAACTATTTTTCAAGTAGGTAAATTTCAAGTTTCAATTATAAATATGAAATGAATATATTGACATATGTTATATCTGCAATGAATTAAACTTTTACAGTGTATGCCGCAACCAACATTATTAACGATAGATGAAGATACAAATAAGTTAAAACGTTTACAAGAGGAGAATGAAGCGCTGAGACAAAAATTAAATGAACCTATTAAAATAGAAACAATCGCTGATGTAAATCCAGGGCTAGTACCACAGTATCCACCAATTATGGATGACTTTTACATCATCGCTCAGTACGTAATTGTTCTTTTATATATCGTATTAAAAAATTAGTTTATAAATCTACACTATTTTTCGTTTAGGGAATCTCCTTTAATGGAAAATCCTAAAACACTGAGAAGTTTAATAAAAAATATAGGTGGTGGTTCCAGTCCAATTTTAAGTAGAAAATCTGCAACAAATATTAAGAAACATACGGAATCTGATATGGCATCTACGAAAAGGACAAACACCAAAGGAAGACTGAATTCAGTTGCAAAAACTGAAGCAGTTGCTAAAAGAAGCATGAGTTGTGATTCTCGATTAACAAGTACTAGAAAAAGGGACTCGTCTATTGATACTACCGTCGACAGAAAAACAAAAGATAAGATCGAGTCAACTTATATCCTATTAAGTCAGGTTAATTGATTTTCATAAACATAAAATAATTAATATTTAATACACGAATCATACAATTATTACAAATGCCATATGGACAAATTTTTCAGGAAGAATATACAGAACATAAAACATCTATTATTCAATGTAAAAGCAATGCAAGTGGTTCATATGTGGCAACGGGTGATGCCGATGGCATTATCAAAGTATGGACACCAATTCCATCACCAAAGTACATATCTTTTACGTATACGTTTATAATATAAATTTGACGTTATATTAAAATTCATAAAATTGTTTATACTTTCTTTTCTTTTAATTTCTTTATTAGAACTGTTACGACATTTAATTCGCCTACGACAAACGCAAATAAGGCTATAACTGCATTAGATTGGATATCAAAAAATGAACGTTTCTTTTTACATGGCGACAATAACGGACTAATCCAGTTACACGAAACGCGTGATTGTAAAACACTTTGGGAAATACAACACGAAGGATCACGTATTATTACTTTACTTTGTAATCCAACTGATTCTACATTTGTATGCTCAGTATCAGATCCTACAGAAAGCAAATTACTTTTATATGACATTAAGTCGACGAAATTAGAGAGAATTTTACCTACAGAACAAAATGTAGTTGCTTTGTGTTCTGCATTTAATCATAATGGTCAACTGCTTATAACAGGAATGTCAAATGGCAATATACTGATACACGATTTGAGGCGAAATGAAATAATAGATAATCTCAGTTCTCATACGAGTCCAGTAATTGATATTGAATTGATAAATGATTTCACAAATATTTGTGCGCGAAGTGAAGATGGGAAATTATGCCAAAGAAGCTTAAACCACTCGGGAAAGATCTTGTGGGAAACCAAAATTAAAATTGAAAAAACTGCTTTCCATGGGAAATTATTTACGTTCGATCAAAGTGGAAATTATATGTTACTTTGTACACAGAGTGGAGGTAACATATACAAAGTAAGCAAAACAACATACAAGCTATTATACCTGTTATAGATACGAATGTGTAAATTTTGAATTACTAAAAATATTGTATGCGTAGATGCCCCCTGGTATGCAAACAAAAGTTTTAGAACTTGGTGGACATAAAGGAACATTATGTTGTGACTGGTCCAGTGCTAATCAATCTGGGACATGTATTACTGGTGGTGCAGAAGGTAAAGCCAGGGTATCAACACTACTATCCCCATGATATAGAAATAAAATTAGTATATGCGTGAATTCATGAATGGAGAAATGAGTCATTAAAAAGAAAGTTAGCAGAATAGAGCAATTATGTAGATATATTACTTTTGTTGGTATGTAATTATATTATCTATTAATTTTTAATCTAGTTTTAGAATGGAATATACAAATAATATATATATTATGATATATCCGTAAATGTGTAGTAATATTAGTAGGAAGTCGATTATTTCATAAAAAGTACAATGAATGCCAATGTATCATTTTTTTTAATGTAATATTAATATTATTTTATTTTTTAAAGATAATTAACAGATTACTAAGTTGTAAAATTTATAAAAAAAAATGACTTATTAATGCAAAAATGTAAAATGTGATCTTATATAAGTTTACTATCTGAGAAACAAAACATAATATGTACAGAAAACAAAAGTCAAAGTCAATAAATACAAGTCAATTTTAATACAAATATTTATCTACTAATGTCATTTCTTTATTATAGAATATTATGGCTGTTATTGTAAAAAAGAATACTTAATAATTTTCTAAAAATCTTACCTCACTTATAGCATAAGTTTAACAAGAAAGAAATTTCAAATGAGGTGGACGCACTGACCAACGATTAAATGGTCCTGTGATATCTAACTGTGGTGACCAAAATCGTCTAAGAGCCTCAGTTATTTCAGCTGGAGTTATTGGTTTAGTTGTAGCACCCTAGATATATACGGTCTTAAATATTTCGCATGTCCTTACATACATATATATATATATATAAATTACTTTTCAAAACTTATAAATTAATTATATATTACAAACCTTTCCATGATAATATGGCTTATACGTATATGGATTAACGTAACTTAATTTAAGACGATCTATGGCATCCCCATATATTTTAGTCTGATCTTGACGCACTAAGAAAACGAGATCAATAATTTGCGCAACTGTTTCATACGCTAAATATCCTAATATCACATAGCCTTCTTTGGATATTGTGATGTTACCTGCAAATTTTACCAATTATATTAAGATATATACATATTATATTTAATAATATATTATTATTTAATTTAGAAAAAAATTACCATCTGTACAGATCCAGTCACTAAATTTATGACGATTCTTATTTGCAAAAGATGCATTACGTGCATTACTAAATTTAATGTAACGAGCTTCATCCATTGAACGTGTAATCATCTCAGCACGAATACACCTGTTTAATTTTATTTCATCTATAATAGATTTATTCTCAAAAAGTTCCCCAGTATTGTCAATGGTACTAAGAAACTCGTGATACGGACCCTTTGGTTTATTACTTTGTAATTGTTCATTGTCTACAATATCCTCTGGATCGTCGCATTTCAAAACTTTATTAACGGAAGCTTTAAACTGTTTCAATTCTACCAAATTTCAAAAAATTAATTATTTCAATTAAGAAACACTTAAATTACGATGTATAGATAATTATCATCATAGTATACCTAAATATTTAAGCAACCGCTGTAACTTAATTTTATCTTTACGTAGCAAAAACATAAAATCTTCCGCTGTTACAACATTGGACTTTTTCAATACTCCTCGCCTTTCAGCAACTTCACAAGCTTTTTTAACAATTCCTCTCATTTGATGCAAAACAATATCTTCTATTATTTTTGCGGATTCCACTAATGGTTCGCTACAATCACCGAATCCGTGCATCATTTGTCGAATTTCTATAATTACAAAATGATACATATTAATCGCGATATTAAAAAATAAAGAATGTCATTTAATTCTCAATGATTAATAAAGAGAATAGTTGTTATTTGAAAATTTGAATATATTTAACCTATAATGGTAGAAATGCACACCAGCTATGT
This sequence comes from Dolichovespula media, assembly GCA_911387685.1. Classification (NCBI taxonomy): domain Eukaryota; kingdom Metazoa; phylum Arthropoda; class Insecta; order Hymenoptera; family Vespidae; genus Dolichovespula; species Dolichovespula media. The sequence continues at coordinate 4,297,832 of OU426865.1, forward strand.
AATTAGTTGTTTCATTTTTATAATACTGAGGATCATTTGCAGATTTGGAATTAGATGCTTCTGCCATTATTAAACAATCTAATAATCAACCTTTAACGAGATTAAAAATACAAACGCATAATACACGACACAACACGGAGGGAGACAAATTTGTAAGTAAATATCTACCGCTGTCGCCAGGAGGCCTCGAAGACATAAAAACACTTTCGAAAAAGCTTGTGATGCCATCTGTAAAGTAATTCATAGAAACTACATTAAAATTTACATAAAAAATTACATTGAATTATTCCGTGTAATATCAATTAAACAATTGTTTTATACCGATAGAACGTTAGGTTAGATCAAATTATATCTTCATAAAGCTACGATTCAATTAAGACTGTTCATCACCTTTCCCTCTTAGAATATTGAACTTTAGCGACAGGTAAAAACAAAATAACAATAAATAAGATCAATAAAACTAAGTAATAATAACGAGAATTTAAAAAAGTTAATTAAAGACTGTTTATATTTATATTAAGCGAGGCCGACAATCCCGAGATGAAAATTATAAAGTATCAGAATTTTCAAATAAAATAATTTTAAGTATCTCGCACGTTTCCGTCTTTTTAATGTTTAAACTATTCTACCATTGTTTAAATGTTACCTTACTTTGTATTACCGAATGTATTAATTCATAAGTTTTCGCGTTTATACAGAGATAGACAGTTTCAACCTTTAGGCGCCGAAGTACAAATGAAAACTGACTCGATGATCGTCAAAGTTAAAGAAAAGGCGCGCGCGTATTTGTTTACATTACAGAAAGCCAAACAAATACGAGATGAAAATTTCAAAGCATCTTCTATCGATAATTTATTTCTATCGATAATAAATTACATTTCATTATTTTTCCGTATTAATCTAATAATATTAGCAAATTAAATCGGAATCTTTTCTGTCTTTCTCGTAAGCCAGATCGAATTGAATTATTACATTCGTTAATGTTTATGAGTAACCTTTATTTAATAAAATAATCAACTAGTAATCATCTAATTATAGAATAGTATCGAATTATAATAACCATATAGAACTACGATTAGAAATGTGAAAAAATGCGAGTACTTCAACGTCTAGTTCGATATGAAAAGAAAACATTTTAAAAACGCATAAAAGATACGTAACCCGGCTACACATTCGTTTGATAGTACTTTCGTTATAACATTAACGTATGATCTAAGCATAGATTTCGATATATCGCAAGTAATGGGTCGATCCAGATCTCACCACGTAGAGATCGCCGGCATATTGAGATCTACAAGTTGAGATGGCATTCTGATTGTGTATCTTTTGCGAGTTACGTTATGTGTAAGGAAATATACTAGTGTTTAAATATTATACTCATCGTACTCCGAGTACATCGTACATCGTTCAATTAATCAAGAAATCATCATTAATTAGAAAATCTTCGTTTATTATATTGTACAAAATATTCGAAAAATATCTTGTTCGTTGTCGCAATTTTATGTATTAATTATATATTTATTATTTGTCGTGTGCATTTATAACGATCATTGCAACGAGCATGCCATCATCAAAGAAGGATGTAAATATGAGAAATTAAAAAATGCCTCCGAAATTGTTTACTATAACTTACGCTAACCCCGTGATTGTATGGAGGTATAACCTATAAAAGTTTATATGCCGATAAGATAGACGCGTGTAGAAGTGTTTTTTGTTTACGCTCGTAATTCATAAATTTTGTCCATACCTACCACTGAAGTCACATACGCTTCGAGCTTTTCCTGAAAGGTGATGAATATTCTTAAATATTACACGTTATATGTTAGAAATGAAATATTGCTTACTAAGGACAAATAGTATTGTCATTTATCTATGTAGTATTTAAAAAAAAAACATATATATATAACTTGATGCAGATTTGATAAAAATGTAATTGTAAGTAAATGTATATAAATATAACTTTTACAATAGTTCTGATTCGTTGAATATGGTAATAATAATTAATATTTTATAAGTCATCAATGAGCGACAAATTGAAATAATACAGACTACAATACTTGTAACCGAATGCATCATACAAAAATGTTCTCATTCCATTTCTAAAATATCATCTATATCAGCTTCTAGGTTAGTATTATTAGTAATGGGTAATGTATTTTGTGATTTAATAGAATTAAATTCTTTCTTTTGTATATTCCTAGGCATTGGCATTGGAAACTTTATATCGTTAACTTTAGAATTTACTGCCAATTTTGGGCTCAAATTTTCTAAACTTGAACTACTAATACTAATCGAACTTAAATAAGGATATTGTGTAGTTTTATTATCTTGAGTCTCTTTCTTTTCATTATTTTCTAAAATAGAAGCCGAAGGAAACATTGCTTCGATAGATCCTATAGGTTTCCTTCTAGATATAAGTAGCTAAAAAGAAAAAAAAATGTAATTTGAATAAATCTTTAGAAAAAATTTGTAAAATACATTGGATTATATGTAATAGGATTATTCGTAGGGGTTACCTGCTTTTCTATTTTTCTTGAAATTTCAGCTATTTTTTCAGCTTGTGTTGTCTTTAATACGATATTATCGACACTAGAAGACTTCCGTTTTTGAAGTTGCGTTTTTTCATCAGAAATACTTTCAATAAAAACAAAGATAAATGTTATAGCAAAGTATATATTCATTGATAATTATATCTATCATAATAAATAATACCTTGAAATATTCCAATCACTATCGTTTAGTTCTGTCTGTTGAGATGAAGATGATAATTCTTTGTCTTTCTTATCCTTTAAATTAAAAAATACTTTTTTTTTGGCTGAATTGCCTACTGTAACTGCTGTAGATTTTAAAGAACCTTTATTATGTTTTGGTGAAGTAATCAAACTTTGTGTTACTTCTTCTCCCTTCAACAAACCAGTTATGTCATTTTGCTTTGGAGTAGATGTCTTTTGAAGTTCCCCATTCATAAATTTTATTATATTTGAAGAAGTTTCTTGTGTCTGGTTTTTGTCATTTATATGCAGATCTAGCATAGACTTTGAACTTTTCTCTGAGTTTACAAACTTTGAAAATGTTTCATTTTCACTAATTTCATTGCTTTCTTTTTCGTCAACATTTTTTGATACATACTCGTTTTCTTTTGGTACAATTGAAGACCTTCTTGGAATTTTATATGTATCATTTGTGTTAAAATTTTTTGATTCCTCATCTTCTAAATCCGTTTTTAATTTTTTTGGTGATATATCTGGTCATTATAAGGAAAAGATTTAATTATTTTAATTACAAATAAATATATAATATATATACTTACAAGAACTTTTTGGTATGTTAAAAGTTTTCATAGCTTTAGATTTGACATTAGTTACAAGTTTATCTAATGGTGATCTTTTAACTGACTTAGATTGATTTGATGTACTATTCTTAATAGAAATTCTATGAAGAACTTCTTTAAGTATGTTACGTTTTATTTCATTATATTTAAGAAATTTCTGTAATATAAATAAACATTACATTTGTTAAACAAAAGAACACTTTTAATTTAGTAATTGCATTATTTTCGATATAATATTAAATCTACCTTAGAATATATACTTTGATGATGTTGAATAATCTTCATTTTTTGTTTATATGATACTTGAGGTATCTCATTCCATTCTGGATCTATACCTAAATCGCGTAATTTTGTCTGGAATGTTTCTAGTATATCCTTCTTTAATTTTTCTAGACAGAAACTATTATTTTGAGTGGTCTCTGTAGATTTAAGTGAAGAAGATATTACTTCATTTTTATTTGACAATACAGTGTTTTTTTTAACACTGACAACTTCAGAATCACTTTCTGTTTCAGATTCTGTTGCGGTATAACTTGATGTTACAGAACTTACAGCAGCCTCAACATCAAGAAAATTTTTGGATAATTTATGATTTTCTACATTAATTCTACTTATTGTAGAATCAACACTTTCGGAACTTGACTCCATGGATTCGTTCTTGTCATTTAATATATTTGGGATACTTTCTTTATTTGAATGTATCTTAAAGAATCCATTTTTGGAATGTTTTTGTACAAATTTTGATTTATGATTTATCTGATTTTCATTCTTTATTTCTGATACCTTGACCACATCAAAACTTTCAAATTTTTTAGAACTTTTATCTATAGATTTAAATTGTTCATTTAATCTTATCTCTTGTCCATTATAATCAACACTATTTAAAGATTTATCAGCATGTTTAGTTTCATGGTAATTTTGTGAAATTTTTGGTACTAAAAATACTGATTCAACTCTTGACTTTTGCTTCAATATACTATCCGTATTTTCAATACGATGAATTTTGTCTCCATCTCCATTATCGGCAATTTTCGTATTTTGTAAATGTGTACTTTTACCATGTTTTATCATTGGTGTGATAATATTTTTTGCCTTTATATTATTATTATCATATTTATTTAAATCCATTTGCATTTGTGAATTTTGTAAACCATGAGACAATGAACTTAACTGTTTACTTTGTTCTATTAAAATGGTTGATTGATCTTTGGATTGTTTTTCTAGGGCATTAACTTTAAACTCATATTCAGTTTTTATAAACTCAGCTGCCTGTTGCGTCAATTTTAATTCTGAAGTTATTTTTTCTATATCTATATGATGCTGATGATCCATTTCCTGTATTTTGGATTTCCAATAATCCTCTTGCATTCTAAGTTTATCGTGCATTTTTTCTATATCCGGAGTAAGCTGAAAATATATATATATATAACAAAGTTTTTTGATATGCATGAATTTTTAGTATGTTACTTGTTTATGTACCTTTTCAAGAAGTTGATTTCTTAATCTCTCTATTTCTCTTTCTTGTTGACTTATTAATAACTTAACATTAATCTCAGGTACATTATCATGTACTTTATAAGGACTCTCATTTCTATGCCTCAAATTCTGTAAACAATATAGATTTTAAAATAGAATAAAGATATCTAAAAGATATAAAATATGTATATAGAAATGAAGCACTCAAACCAACATTGATTTCAGCCAAAAGTAAACTTTTCAAATCATTAATTTCTTCATTGTTTTTTATTTGTTGTCTTTCAATTAATTCGTATTTATTTACATTATATCTAATACTATTATTTTCACTTCCATTTTCTTTATCCTTGTTATCTATTTTAATGCTATTTGATATTTTGTCAGTTTCATTCCTTATAACTTTCTCAGCTTGATTGAGTCTTTCCTTTAACAATTTTATCTCATTATGTAATTTTTCAGTTTCAGCTTTATAATGATCATGTACAGGTGATGTTTCTGTGGACAAATCGATTGTATATGGATGACGGCGAGTTATATGAGCTTTAACAAATGTAGTAGAAATGAATGACTTTGGACAATGCGGGCACTAAAAATATAAGAATATATTTTATTAATAATAATATAATATCTTTGTTTAGCGACGTGTGTTATTTATAAATTTAACGAAACTTATAAATGTTTATTTATTATTTTATTATTAATTACTTTATGTATTTCCCCATTAGAATCTCCAATTTTTGTTTCGATCACTCTACTCCTTTCTTTAGCTTTATCTTTTAAATTCTTTATTATTTCTTCCAAGGCCGTAATTTCTTTTCTAAGCTTATGATTGTCCTCAATTTTTAATTTCAACTCATCCTTTAATATTATCACGCTTTGATCTAAATATTGTTTGCAATAGAGCAAATATTCGACTGCTAATTGAGCAAGACGAAAAACTTTAACAAAGCTGGAATCTAATATCTTTAGATCATATTCATTTTTTAAGTTATAATTTATTACGTTATTAATATTTTCATCAACTGTTATAAAGTCCCTTTCAATTATCAACCTGTCTATGTCAATAGAATCTGAAATAATAACGTTAATGTTAATGAACATAACAATTACAATGAAATCGATACGTAAAGAATTATTTGAAAGAAGAAAAATCTATCCTCATACCTATGTGATTCCAATCTATATGAACTCTGGTTCTGTGCGCATTAAAATGAAAGCCTGATTCTTTGGCAAGTTTAGGAAAATTGTGATACCACTTGGTACCAACGTGAAATGCAAATGCCATTATTTTATTTACAATTGTACCCTCATTAAAAGTAACAAGACACCTGATACTAAAAGTAACAATCCTAATAAAAAAAAAAAAATCTTTACTCGAGTACACTATACGTTTGTCGGCGAAAATAATTAAAAATTTCGTAAAAATCTATGAGAATGTATAATACGAAGTTTTAACATTATTGACATATTCGAGAACCATATAGATACATATATTTATATATAAATGTATATACAATATATCCTTTTTGAATTTATAAACTAGTTCATCTTATTCGTACTCTATACTTCTTGCAAGTGAATAATATAAACAAAATTATTTTTGACAGGTGGCTATCGTAAGAGAAACGCCATCTGTTAGCAATCGAGAATAGTTTTAAGATAATAGTAATTCGATGTGATGGATTATATTAACCGAATTAAAAAAAAAAAAAAGATAAAAAAGAAAAAAAAATATTTTGTAATAAATATTATAATTTTTATATTCGATAAACATTGAGTCAACGCGAACTTGAAATAATTAATAGATTTATTTTTCAATTTAATAGAATATTTTCTCGATAATTCTTAAAGATGTTTTAGCGTTAGAAATATTTTTAATTTATCTATTCTAGCGCATATAATACAATAATATATTAGGATAATAATATTATAATAGATGTATGATTATAATATAAATTCGTAAATATATATATATATATACATACATTATATATTATATATCATATCCAATTATATTTTACTTTTGATATATGATAACAATCTTGATTGTCAAAATGATAAAAGCATTCTTTATATTATCTGATAAGCAGTTACTATCCATCTTATATTTTTCCATCATTTCATATTTTATCCATACCCCTTTTAATAACCTAATAAATAATTTAACGAATTTGATCTTAATGCCACGAAACAAAATTTCATCTTGTAGATATAAATAAGATCTCGGACCATTTAGATATTTTTACGTAACTCAATCATGTACATTTGCACTTTCATTGTGTAGTTAGAGAATCATAAATCATGGTATGCTACGAATGTATGTTGCGTATATCATGGGATATATATTATCTTGCACTATGTTTCTTTTATATTCTCTTTTATAATCTAATACATTCTATCGAGAGTGTAGATAATCAAACGACATTGTCATTACACAACCTTTTATAAACTCTTGTCTAGTCATTCCTCTTAATGAAAAGTTTGAACGTAACTTGCTCAAATCATGCAACAACTTCGGTGATACAAAGAGTGTTAATATAGTTTTCTATATGTATATATATATATATTAAATATACATGTATATATATATATATGTATATATATATAAGAAAATTATATCTTTTGAACAAATTAAAAAATGGATAGTAGTAAAAAATACGATAATCCGAATCCACGTACGACAGCGAATATATTTAGCAAACTTACTTTTTGGTAAGATTTAATTTTTATTTTTATTTTTTTTTCTCTTATCGTACGAGTGTATAAATACATTATTAAGATCAATTTATATTCTCTATTAATAGAATAAACTTTCTTTTTCTCCTTTTTTCTTTCTTCTTTTCTCTTTTTCGGTTTTTTCTTTTTTTTTTTTTTGAAATATCTGATAATGTAATATGTTATGTAATACAATGAATCTCAATATACATATGTTCTTATTCTTAATAAGTTAATAATTGTACGTAAAATTTACGTACAATTATTAAATTTTTACATATTGTAATTGATTTTATGTTACAATGTTCTTTTAACTTCTTTTTTCTCTGGCTATTGTCTTCTTCTCTCTTTCTGTTGTCTTTAATTTATTGGTTTTTTTTTTTATTATATGATTACTATTTTGTATCTATTAATGTAAATATAAAATTACATTCGTATTTTTTATTTTCTATGAAAACTCTTTGATATATGAATATGTATATATATATATATATATATATATATATATATATATATATATATATATATATATATATATATATATTAATAATATTAAGATTAAGCTAAATATTATTTAGTTAAAGAAGAGATAAGTCATATCTAACTTCATTTCAGTAATTAGTATTTCTGGTCATTATTCTATTTTGCATGTATGTATGTATCTACAATATTTATCAGTACACTGTTTTAATAATTTAACAAGACATTAACTTATTTTGTTCTTACATATTATTATCGTTAATTCCTGCCTTTTAAAATGAACAATATTACAATTTTTTATGCATTAGATATTTTATTTATATTTTAGAACGAATTGTGAATTTGTATTTTAGGTGGTTAAAACCATTATTTTTATATGGAAAGGATCATGATTTAGAAGTCAAGGACCTTTACAATGTATCATCTAGCGACATCAGTGAATTATTAGGAAATAGATTAGAACGGTAGTTATACTTTTATTGATTTAAAGGACAAGTCTGATGACAGTCCATTACAATTCAACTTATTTGTTATAGAAATTGGATAAAAGAACTAAAAGCAGCAGAAACAGCTGGTAGAAAGCCTAAATTATATACAGCCTTGCAAAAGACGTTTTTATCATCGTTTGCCTATTATGGAGGATGGACCTTGTTTTTATGCTTAGTTTTAAAGTAAACATAGCACTACTGCAATCATCATTATCATTAAACATTTTAATATAATTTATGATAATTACAATTTCATAGGGTCTTGCAACCGTATACATTGGGATTGCTTATATGGCATTTTGATCCTAGAGCAACATCATCTGTAACAGAAGCATATATGTATGCCACTGCTGTTGTAGTTATGATAACATTAACGGCAATAATTAATCACCATATTAATCTAGGTCAAATGGAAATTGGTATGAGAATGAGAATAGCGTGTTCGTCTCTTGTTTACAAAAAGGTGTTATTGAAACCATAAATTAATATTATATGTCTATTTAGAAATGAACGAATTATAAATATTACATGCATTAATATTTCTTATTTTAGATTTTACGATTATCACAAGGTACTACAGAGAATACAACTTCTGGACAAATTATAAATTTACTATCAAATGATGTATCGAGATTTGATCAATTATTTACGCTTTTACATTACATTTGGATTATGCCAATACAAGGTGCCTTAATCTCTTTCTTAATTTGGGAAAGTGTTGGTATAGCTTCTTTAGCCGGTGTCTTTCTTATAACAATTCAAACAATTCCTGTGCAAGGTAAAATAATTTCACTTATATGTGATTATTATTGATTGTATAACAATGAAGAAATAATAAATTTACGTTGCGTATTAATTTAACATTAATTTAGGATATATGAGCAAGTGGACAGCAAATTTGAGATTGAAAATAGCGATAAGAACTGATGAAAGAGTTCGTTTAATGTCGGAAATTATCAGAGGAATTCAAGTTATTAAAATGTATACATGGGAAAAGCCATTTGAGAAACTTGTTAGTCTTTCGAGAAGGTAATAATAATTTCTTTAAATTTTGTTACAACTTGTATACAGTTATCATAAATGTTACTTAGATTTTTACATATTCTATGATAAACTTGTATATTTCCATTTCAGTCATGAAATTAATATACTTACATTAACATCGTACTTAAGAGGATTTACCTTAGCTAGTTTTATATTTACCGAGCGAACAACACTGTATTTTACAATCATGGCATATGTACTTCGTGGGAATAATATATCTGCTGATAAAGTATTTTCAATGGCTCAGTACTTTAATATTCTCCAAGCTACCATGGCTATATTTTATCCTATGGCAGTAGCTTACGCTGCTGAAGCTTTGATATCAATAAAAAGATTAGAGGTAAAGCATATTTAAATTTATTTTTAAATCAAATAAGATAAGATTTGATAAGAGGGGAGTATCAGGTGTATTTGCATTGCATGTTTTTAATTTGTTTTGTCAATATAGAACTTTCTGTTATTGGAAGAAAATGTGCCTATAATTCATGCACTGCCAAAAGATGAGAAAAATAGTATTATTTTGAAAGATGTCACTGCTACATGGACAGAGACTACTATTGTAAGCACTCTTCATGATATTAATAATTATATCGAATTCGGCAAACTTTATGCTTTAGTTGGTCCAGTTGGAGCAGGCAAGGTAACCCATCATTTTTATACAATTATTTTATATAATGTAATATCATAAATTATAACTTAGTAAAGCGTTTCTAATCAATTATTTCTAATTTATTTTGTAGAGTTCATTTCTTCAATTAATTTTAGGAGAATTGAAAATATCTCATGGACAAGTAAATATTAAAGGTAGCATTTCGTATGCCAGTCAAGAATCTTGGTTATTCGCTGGTACAGTGAGAAATAATATTTTATTTGGACAACCATATGATCAAAAAAAATATCAAAAAGTTATCAAAGTATGTGCGTTGGTTAAAGACTTTGAACAATTTCCGTATGGTGATAAAACATTGATTGGAGATAGAGGTACTGCGCTTAGTGGAGGACAACGTGCAAGAATAAATTTAGCTAGGTAAATAAATTATATATTTACATTGTAACTATTATATCTATAATTCTCTTTGTCATTTTTAGAGCAGTATACAGAGATGCTGATATATATCTTTTGGACGATCCTTTATCTGCCGTTGATGTGCATGTTAGTAAACATTTATTTGATGAATGTATAAACGGATATTTGAAACATAAAACGAGAATTCTTGTAACACATCAAGTACAGTACTTAAAAGACTGTGATTACATAATTATACTTAATAATGTAAGTATGATATTTTAAAGCAATAAAATAAAAGATTAATTTGATGCGTGTAAAGTTTAATATTATTATTTATCAAGTATAATATTTATAAGTATATATATATGTAACATGTTTGCAAAATAGGGTAAAGTGGAAAATGAAGGAACATTTGTAGATATTCAAAATAAAAAAACAAACTTTTTGAAATTATTAGTAAGCGACGAATCGAAGGAAAAAGTGTTAGTTAAAGAGAACAGTATAGATTCTACCTCGGATGCGTTATCTAATTTTAATACCACAGAGGATGAAGATAATGTCGAACCTCAAGAGACTGAAGAGTTAATGGCTAAAGGAAGTTTATCAAAAGCCGTTTACTGGAAATATTTTAGAGCTGGAGCGTCTCTTTTTGTAATTATCGTCTTTTTCTGTTCTATGATATTGGGGCAAATTGGAAGCAGTGGTAGTGATTATTGGGTTGCATATTGGTATGATTCTTTAAAATATTTTTAAAAAATTATTTAAATACTTATTTATAGGTCTTTTTGATTGCAAGATCTGCAATTAAATAATATCTTTACTTACTATTTTTATTATATTATTTATATATATATATATATATAATTTATTATAATATAGGACAAATCAAGAAGAAATGAGATTAAAGAAAGAACGTGATTTTATACATTCGCAACATAATTTTAACACATCCACGTTAACAGATGAAATTGGAAATTCAACAGACTTTGCAATCAGAAATGATACAGTTGACAATATTAAACATATAGTATTCAATGATTCTTCAATAATTGAGAATATAACGGCTGAGAATATGGTTGGTAATATGATTTTTAATTTTTCCTGAAACTTCCAATATACTTTGTCTCATGTAAAAAAATCATTGTTTTGTTTAGACAAACGTGAATGTAGTATCTACCGAATCATACGGCCTTGATACACATACTGCTCTATGGATTTATGGTGGTTTGATCGTCCTAAGCATAGTTATGACTACAACTAGAAATCTTCTATTTTTTAAAACATGCATGATATCCAGCCAGAATCTACATAATTTGATGTTCTCGTGTTTACTTAAAGCGCCTATGCAATTTTTTAATACAAATCCGTTTGGTAAGCGTCGTCGTCACGTGTGATTTACTTCATAAAATAAAAAATAAGTAAATGCCATTGTGAAATGTGTTTATGTCACAGGTCGTATTCTCAATCGTTTTTCGAAAGATATCGGTGCCGTCGATGAAATCTTGCCAAGAACTATGATAGAATCAATTCAGATATTTGCAGTAATGTCAGGAATTCTAATTCAAGTTATAATAATTAATTGGTGGACCATTGTACCTGTATTAATCATGGGTTTTCTATATTGGAAAATAAGGAATGTCTATATAGCTACCGCACAAAATTTGAAACGTTTGGAAGGCACCAGTAAGAGATCTATTCTTAAATTTTTATTATACAATAAAATTGATTATTAAATAATATCTTCTGTCATCTTTTTCAGCTAAAAGTCCGGTCTTCTCTCATGTTAATTCATCCTTAGTAGGATTAAGTACAATTCGCTCATCTAATGCACAACTTATGCTTTGCAAAGAATTTGATTCTCATCAGGACTTACACACTGGTGCATACTCTTTGTCAATTTCAGCCGCCACTGCTTTCGGTTTTGCACTCGATGCGGTTTCCGTTTTGTTTGTGACTTTTGTTACATATAGTTTTATTATTTTTAATAATGGTAAATATCTGGTTAGAATGGGCACAATTAGAATAATGTTTATGTATCTATTTATATTAATTTAATGCTTTTCTATACATTATCCTTTATGTCAATATTTCAGGGAATACTTTTGCCGGCAATGTGGGTTTAGCTATTTCACAGGTTCTCATTTTATGTGGAATGTTACAACATGGTATGCGTCAAACTGCAGAGGCAATAGCACAAATGACTAGTGTAGAGAGAATATTACAATTTACACAGCTTGATGAAGAAGGTCCATTTACAAGTGATCCAAGCAATAGACCATCACTTGAATGGCCGACTAAAGGCGAGATTAAGTTTGATCATGTGTATTTGCAATATTCTGATTCTGATCCACCAGTTTTAAAAGACTTAAATTTTATTATACAACCTGCAATGAAGGTACATTATATGCTTTTATTGATAAATTATTTATCTGTAAGGTGAACCTTACTCTAATTTTTTTTTTCTTTTAGATTGGAATAGTCGGACGTACTGGTGCTGGTAAATCTTCATTAATTTCAGCCTTATTCCGTTTGTCTGAATTCAATGGTATAATTTATATAGATGGAATTAATATCAAGAAGATTGGTCTGCACGATCTTCGAAATAAAATTTCAATAATTCCTCAAGATCCGGTGCTTTTCTCTGCATCATTGCGAGATAACCTTGATCCCTTTCATAAACATGATGATGCTACTTTATGGGCTACAATGGAGGAAGTAGAATTAAAAAGTGCATTTATTTCTTTAGATCATCAAATAAGTGAAAGTGGTAGCAATCTTAGCGCAGGACAAAGGCAACTGCTTTGTCTTGCGCGTGCTATAATAGAAGATAATAAAATTTTAATTCTTGATGAAGCCACAGCGAACGTCGATCCTGCAACAGATACATTAATACAAACTACAATTAGAAACAAGTTTCAGGATTGTACGGTATTGACAATAGCGCATAGATTAAATACTATAATGGATAGTGACAGAGTGTTAGTACTAGATCGTGGTGAAGTACTTGAATTCAGTCATCCATATATTTTGTTAAAAAATAAGCAAAGTCGTTTTTACGAAATGGCCAAAGAAACTGGAGATAATGCAATGAAACAATTTGAAATTATAAGCGAAAAGGTAAAATTATTCCACATAAACATACTTTCTATTAATAATTATAATTGTTTTGCGAAACAGTATAAATTTTATAATATTTATATCATTTTCAGGCATATAATAATTGCAAATTCAACATGTCTACAGAAAGTACGATACAAAAAAAAGAAGATTTTAAAACTTTAAACGGTAATTCTTCGGTACAATGATAATATATATACATATTTATGTATTATTTTGTAACTCAAAAATAAAAAAGAAATATATATATGCATTATCATTAATGCAATCTTCTTTACATTTAATGTTTTTTTTATGAATGATCACATAAATAATTTCTGAATTTTACAAAGTGGAACTTTTTGGTTATCTATTTCTTTTTTAGCAATTAAGTTCGAAGAGATTAACATTACATTACAAAATTTTGTATACGTATTAAATTTAATTACTTAATCCATTTTTTCTTTATTAAATATGATATAAAGAACAATTATATTAAGAAAAAAAAGATACTTGTTTACGAATCATGAATCTTTCATTAGTAGTCTTATAAGAAGATAAAGTTTTATCCATGAGGAAAAAGATAGATAAACATGAAGAATTGTAATGTCTATTTTACTTTGAATATAATTCAGTAAATAAGGTAATATTTAATATATCATCTTACGTTCAAAATAAAATTCGTATGATATTTCTCTTGAACATCCACAAATTATTTTTTGTCGTTTGGTCATATTAACTGCACTGCACCACTTTTTACTAGATTAGCAACAGCATTATACTGGATGATATGTTGCGAGCCGGCTTCAAAGTCTATTTCCTCGTCTACGACTCCAGGTAAAACAATACCGGTTATTCTTTCGTTAGCTCTTAGAAAAACATGAGTATGCATATTTGGCTTGGTGCTAACTTTATCAATTTCAAATCCTTGAAAACTGGTGGGCATATGTTGTAAGGCCACTGTTTTGAAAAGATTTTCAACGCTGCCCAAATAATCCTTAGCAAATCTAAGTTCCTCCGGCGTTAAATAAGCTTCATCTGGTTCTCTACCAGCTTCCTCTGACAATATATGAATAGTATATCTCTCTATTTTCTCCAAACGTATTCTGAGATAACTAGAAATAAGAAATCGTATTCTATCGAGTTCCATTCTATGAACCACTAAGCGTAGATCGTCCCTTTTTAACCTCTTCATGTTTTCTTCCATATGATTTATCTGCTGCAACATGCAATCGACAAGATCGAATTTATGTGGAAGTATTTCTGGAGAAAATTTTTCATTAAGCCATGCATTTTCAATTGCCTCAAGTGCATTCTCCGCTGTTAACACTTCCTCTTCCTCAATTTCCAAATCGGCAATATTTTCTTCCAGAATATCATCCATTATCTTCTAATAATATTATTTAATTTTTTAATGAATTAATGCTACTTTCGAATGTTAACTGTATTAAATATTATTAAAAACGTAAATACGCTTTATTTTAACTTTTAACAATCGTATTTATCGTGAGCACTTATTGTAAATACCGTTTAGTATGGTTTAGTATTTAAATCGTTTTTCGTGTCATGAAATCGAGTCACGATCAAGATCGATTTATCGACCTTTTCGATAGCGCGCTATACATAATCAAATTTAAAATGAAAGAAAAACTTGTGGAACATTAGAATTGGAAACAATTTTGTCGAATCGATCGTTAATATCGTCGTAATCGTTAATTAAACGTCAAAGTCTTAAATATTTAACATCGAAAATATATAGAACATTACTATAAGCTTCTTATATGATGAAACCATATTAAAACGTAAAACATCAATAAAATATAACATGTACCAAAAGAAAATTAATTTCAAGTAATTTAATTCGGCGTTTTAATTTTTGATAGTTTTTACAAATAAAAAAAAAAAAAAATAGGGTACTTTTTTGTTTTCCCTTATACTCGTTATCATATTGTGTGTTCTTCTTAGTTGTAGATAAGTTGTTTGATAATGTCATATAAGAGTTTTATCCTTACGATTCTCAAGGTGCTCACAAAGAAATCGAAGTATACTTCTTCGGTCTTTCGTGTTCTATTCTTGTTGTACCCTTGTAAGGTTTCTGTGTGCGACATTGGAAGGTGCACCAAGGTATTCCTTAATTCCTTTTAACTTAATAAGTACTGTCTTAAGACTGTTTGGAGATTTAGATGAAGTAGTCATATAGATAAGAAAGAATGAGGGTACATATGGAGTCAACCTGGGACATAGCATTCATATTTAAACTGGACTCGTACCGGGACAAGACGAGCCGCATCCAACAGTGGACCAAACAACGGTCAGTGTCTTTTACGCCCTTACAACCCGCGGTGACCATCCTCCACTTCTAACACTAAGCGAGTACTTGGATTAGTTCGTTTTTACGACGATTTTCTCCAAGTAGCCTGGAAAAGGTGAGAGACTAATATAATCAAAGATATTGGAGATTGTTATTCTTAGATATGACGCACTTTTTATAACATTTTTTATACAATTTTTTTTTCTTTTTCTTTTATTTTGGATGGCGACGTATCATTCGTGTTTTTATTATGAATTTTTTTTCGTTGATTTTGTCTTATCAATTTAAATTAATTGCATCATATTAATGAATTAAATAATAATAATAATAATACTTTTTCTATACATATAGTCCAGCATGACTGTTATGTCGGGACCAAGTTACGCTGCATGGTCGGGCCATGGCTCGAAATTCGGCAACCTGACCTTAGCAGACACAGTTCCACCAGAAATGTCACATTTAATTGATCCCCACTGGTATCAATTCCCACCAATAAACCCCATGTGGTACCCTTTGGTTGGTTTTGTTATCGGTGTATTAGGCATTATCTCTGTCATCGGTAATGGCATGGTGGTTTACATCTTCTGTTCAACTAAATCGTTACGTACTCCAAGTAACATGTTCGTTATCAATCTCGCTTTCTCTGATTTCCTCATGATGTTTACTATGTCTCCACCTGTGGTAGGTATTATTTTACAACCGGATAACAACATTTCAATTAAATATATTATAAGCCAAAAAAAGAAAGAAAAAAATTGTCGGCAAATATGTTCTTCCGAATAGGTAATTAACAGCTACTATGAGACTTGGGTATTTGGACCTCTTATGTGCCAAGTCTACGCATTGTTAGGCTCTCTGTTTGGATGTGGCTCCATATGGACAATGACATTAATTGCATTTGATAGATATAACGTGATCGTCAAAGGTTTATCAGGCAAGCCACTCAGCATCAATGGAGCCCTCCTTCGAATCATTGGTATATGGCTATTCTCGCTCTTTTGGACTGTTGCACCCATGGTAGGATGGGGCCGGTAATATCTTTTTACAATTATAAATGGACCTTCTCCTTTTCTACATTTTGAAACTATATCTGATAGTAAGTATATCTTTTCTTTTTTACAGATATGTACCTGAAGGGAATTTGACTGCTTGCGGCACCGACTACCTCAGCAAAGCGATTGAAAATACATCTTACATACTTGTATACAGTGTATTCGTCTACTATTTGCCACTGTTTATGATAATCTACAGTTACTACTTCATCATTCAAGCTGTCGCAGCACACGAAAAAAATATGCGAGAACAGGCAAAGAAAATGAATGTTGCTTCTCTACGATCATCGGAAAATGCTAATACCAGCGCAGAATGCAAACTGGCAAAGGTATATGTACATATATATATATATATATATATATATATATATATATATATATATAAATGCAAATAACAATAATATAAAGATTACAAAAAAAATTCTCATATTGCTGTAACTTTAATATCTTATTAGGTTGCGCTTATGACGATCTCCTTGTGGTTCATGGCATGGACTCCTTACCTTGTCATCAATTACACAGGCATCTTTGATAGCTCGAAGATAACACCTATCTTCACCATTTGGGGATCCATTTTCGCAAAAGCGAACGCTGTATATAATCCTATTGTTTATGGTATCAGGTAAATCATTTCATCTTTATTATGCCATTTTATCAGAAATCTTTTCATCTAGAAGAGACAGAAAGAAGATAGCATATTAGATAGATGAAACTTTTATATTATGTTTATAATTATGTAAAAGTAATTATACTTAAAAAAAAAGGAAAAGTAAAACAATTAATGCACTTGCTTCTTTTTAATGATTTCAGCCATCCCAAATACCGAGCTGCTCTCTTCCAAAGGTTCCCATCTTTGGCTTGTGCGAATGAGCCAGCACCACCTACGGATGCAACATCTACTGTATCCGGTGTTACTACAGTCCCTGAAGGCGAGAAAGCTTCCGCATAAAGAAAGAATTGTGAAAAGCTGCCACTTTCTAAATTTCTAAATTAACATTACACCAAAATGCAAATATTAATATCATCGGAATGAAGAATATTTAATTATTCAATAACTGAGGCAGCCTATTTATGTGTTCTAAACAAGGACTTCCATGTGATATATGTAATGTTAAAGAAGAATAGAAACAACAGGGATCTACAGTGAACACAGGTGAACTAATTGATTCTATTTAACATCTAGAAGGAGAGATTAATAAAAAAAAAAACCTGTACCAATAACATACATGATATTACTGTGTACACAACATAAAATGAGCAATCTTTGGATAAATCTATGATTAATTTTATGATTCATATTTCACCACAATGTGAATCATTTACAATTGATTATTAGATTGAATTGTAATTTTGTGCATTTTATAACATCACTATGTATATGGTCACTTTGGTATAGCAGGTATTGGCTCTATGATTACAAGATTAGTCAGCGTGCCAAAACATAGCGATAGCGTTATATCTGTACTTAATTTTGTAAAATTAAATAAATCATGCAAGCAGCATTACTTGTTCGTTATTATTAAGTTAAAGATCACTGATAAAAAATACACTTTCTAATAATCTACTATATTAGTATACTTTTGTTTTCAAATAAATTACAAAAATAATAATTATCATGCACTGAATTATTTATTTATTTTCAAATAACAATCGTAATTATTTCATAATTAATACTTCTTTTTTTACACAATTATCAACAAATTATATTAAATTTTGATAATAACACATTAATGAATCTCTAGAAGTTTATTTATACTGTTCTCCATTTTAAGAAGGAAACTAAAGGACATTAATAATAAAGAAAAATTATGCTTTTCCACTCGCCGTTGTAGTAGAAGACGTTTCAGCGTTTCCTGCAGATGCTGCAGGCTCCTCCGTTGAACCGCACACCAAGAATGGTAGTTTCTCTTTTAATGCTGCTCTATACTTTGGGTGACTATATAAAATATACAAATAAAGAAATTAGTGGATATATTTATAAATTTTAATAAATTTTTATATTTATTTTATACCTTATTCCATATACAATAGGATTATATATTGCATTGGCCTTAGCAAAGAGAGATCCCCAAATAGTAAAAAGTGGACTGATTTTAGAACCATTAAATATACCCATATAATTTATTACCAAATATGGTGTCCAAGCCATAAACCATAATGATATTGTTGTTAAAGCTACCTAAAATAACAATGAATCCATAATAATGAAAATAATAATGAAAATAAAAACAAAAAAAAAGAATTCAAATTAAGTCCAAATAAATCTTGATAATTTTTTTAATAGTATTAATACAATAAGCTTATATAAAAATTAACAGTACCTTTGCCAATTTTGCTTCAGCGCTAGTATTTTGATTATCACCAGATCTTAAAGAAGCAACATTCATCTTCTTCGCTTGTTCTTTCATAGCTCTTTCATGAGCTGCTACAGCCTATCAAATTAAATGAAGATTGTTAATATAAAAATTATTAATATATAAATAAATAAATATAATTGGTATACTTACAGATACAATGAAATAATAACTATAAATGATGGTAAATAATGGTAGATAATAAACAAACACCGAATATACCAATATATAAGATTTTGATACCCAATCTTTGGAAAGATAATCTGTACCACATGCTGTCATATTACCTTCTGGTACATACCTAATTTATAAAAATGTATAAATTTCTATAAAACAATTTCAAATGTAATTATAATTGAACTTTTACCTATTCCATCCTACCATTGGTAAAATCGTCCATAACAATCCAAATAACCATATAATGACAATTTGTAGCAAAGCTCTTTTAATAGTTAAAGGTGTGCCCGACATACCCTGCAATTATCCCTTATTAACATTTGTATGCTTATCACATTAATGCGACCTTTTTTTTTATACCTTCACTATAACGTTATATCGATCTAAAGCAATAGCAGTCATTGTCCATATAGATGCACATCCACATAGAGAACCAACCATAGCATATATATCACACATTAAGGTTCCTATGAGTATTAAAAAAAAAGGCTTATACTTTATTAACATCATTCATATAACTAAGTAACCACATAAAAATTGTATGTTCGTTACCTAGAACCCAAGTTTCATAATAACAATTGATTACCATAGGTGGAGACATTATAATCATCATTATAAAGTCTGAGAAAGCCAAGTTTACCACAAGTAAATTACTAGGTGTTCTTAATGATGGTGTCATCAGAAATACATATACTACTACACCATTTCCACTCCATCCTAAAACTCCAAGTACAATCATAACTAAACCCAATATTTTATGCCACAATGGATCCAAAGGTGGAAATTGATACCTATATGGAAAAAAAAACAAATGAAAATTATCAAATAGCTAATTCGTTTTAAAATATACAAATAAAATGAATTTATTTATAAGAAAAGATATAATGTAATAGTCACCAATGAGGATCAATTAAATGTAGCATTTCTGGAGGTACTTTATCGGCAACTGTTTGATTAGTATATCGCATCTGTTGATGTGCAAATTGAGGACCAACAGTTGTCAAGGCATGAGTTATAATTTTGTTTACTATTGTTCCATTTAATCCAGGTACAAAATCACTGAGGATATTTACTGGGTTTACTGAGTTTCCTTCCATATTTCCTATGAACAAATATATAAGCATATTACTTTAATATAATAAATATATAATAAATAAATATAAAACATTTTAATAATATATTAAAAATAGGAATAATTAAATTAAATGTGAATTCTAAATTTAATACATACAGATATGAATTTAAAGATATTTTTTATGTTTTTGTAAATAGTAAATAGTTAATAATTAGCGATATATGGAATGTTCTGAATACTGAATATTTTAGTTTGAGTACAAGCATGAGCTGGTCGCTGTCTCTTTTATATATCTACAAATACGAACATACACACACATATATTCAAAATGTAATAAAATTATAATCCAATAAAATATTCAAATGAATACTTCCACTATCGCATTAAATGTATTAACATACGTTCATATGTTCTTAACAACTGAGTGGTAGTAACTACGTCATAGAAGTTCTGTCACTTAAGATTTTAAAGAAGCCATTCAAAAAGAGATATTTTATATAGATATATTTCATATTTTCATTTCCATCCGATTTCTAATTTTCTATACTTGTTTAATTTTAAATAATAATAAAAAAAAGACAAAAATGAACGAAAAGAGAAACTGACAAGAACATAATTACAAAATAACAAAGGTGAATAATTTGTGACGAAAACATAAATAACCCAGTTTCTCAGTCGTATTAAGATTTTTTATTTAAAATATTATTGTAACAATTAATATTACCTGTACTAATACATTTTCTTATTTGTATTTTTGATATTAAAATTTCTCATCTAATAGCCATAGTTTTAGAAAATAATAATTCTTTTACTGACTTGTTTTAGTTTAATTTTAGTTTATTTTGCTGCTCTAGAAACTTGACGGGTGTGTTGACTATAACCCTCTTTCAAAGCTTCTTCTAATTCTTGAGCCATATGTAGTAAATTGACAGGATCTGTTTGGAGTAGAATATGTTCCATCTTCTCATTATCTTTCAATGTTAAATCTAATGTAATCAATGGCGAAACTTGTTTTAACAGGGTTCTCGAAGCAGTCTAGAAACAATATAATTGTTATTATCTTTCTTCAAATGAACCATTTGATGGTATAACATAACAAAGAAACCGATTACCTGTACTTCAAAACGCCATTCAAGATCATGGTATTCTGGTATTTTAAAACCAGTAGCTGATAGAATATTGGATATCTCTTTTTTCTTCGTAATATACAGCTTACTTAAAATTGTTTCATTTTCTTCAGAGAAACCTAATGCTATAATAGAATCTCGAAAGTCTTCATTACTTAGCTACAATGATATGTAACATACAATTGAAATATAATATTTATAATTTAAATATAAATATATGATGTATAATTTTACCATAATTAAAGTTATACCTTGTGATTGCAACTTTCTAATAACAAGTTGATAAGACCTTCTACTGAATTTTTTATAACATCCAATTCTACCTCAAGTTTTTCTACAGTAATAATCGCATGTCAATGATAAATAATAAAAGAATATTTGTTCAATAATTGTTCAAATATAATACATATTTTATATATACTTACGGGCTGCCGCGTGGTACAATTTCATGTTAGGACCTTTTTGTAAATAATCTAAAGCAAGTTTGCAAAAATCCTGTAACACTGTGTAATTTTATTTAAATAAATAAGAATAAATAATATTTTAACAAAATTAAAATCATATGCGGATATCGTTTGTAATACCTTGAGGTGTTTGCTCTGTAAGGAATAACACATGTTTCTTATGATCTGGTCGCAATGTCAGCAACATTTTCTTTTATTAAAGAAATAAAAGATATATATATATATAATTATGTATAAATAGATAAACAATCTCATTCATTACAAGTGTATAATCACTGTATAAAACAAGCATTAAACTCCATGTTTATTAAGAATGATTTGAAAACTTTTCGTATATTATATAAAATACACTATAAAATATATTATTTTTATTAATATCACATACATATAATGGTATACAATATTAATTTATAATCAATTTTGGTTGCAAAATAAAGTAAAAAGCCGTTTAAAATCCCTAACCTTTCATTTCTGTCATCGGTGCTTTAAATTCACTGCGCATACTCTACGCGCAACTATAATACGTATTAATATGGCGCGCAATAATTTTCCCGTCAGATGGCGTTAATGGTGTTGCCGACACAAGGTGCACGGATAGGTACGGAGTTGGACGATACCAGTTCTTTGTGTATTATGACGTTAAGGACAACGAACTGCGTTGTAAAATATGGGAGATAAAGGTACTTATTAATTTTTATTAAAAAAAAAAGTAAAAAATAACGTAGCGTAAGGTAACATGGGCAGGGTACTATCCTTATTAACGTGAGAAATATTATCAAGCTTTATTAGGTAAAGAGTTCAGATTAAATTGGTTAGGTTAAGAGTAAGTTGCATTATATTTTTTCACTCGTTCAATGCTAATTTCGAGCTTAATTATATTAATCGGATTATTATTTTGTTAAATTTATTAAGATCGTATCGTCGAATAATATATTATGCTAATAGTTGAGAATCTACTTATATCCTATGTATATGATAATTTTAATTATTACATTCTATATCTCATTTCGATTGTTGTTTAAATGTACAATCGAAAAAATGAGTTTATATTCGATACTATCATTATTACTTTATTCTTTTACTATTTTTGCATATATATAACATAAAGAGGAACAAACTTTGAACTTGACTAATTGCAAGTGTGTTTCATTGTTCAGTATATTGATTTATAATGCAAAACATATAATTATATTATAATAATTAAACCATATATTTTTCAGAACATCATGTACATTTCAGTGGGGCAAGCGGACTTGGGAAGGACAACAACATTATGATACAACCGCAACGACATGGACATATAGATGTTCATCTTGGATTCTTACAACTTCATCACAGGTTTACAAAACGATGCGATAAACTAAACGTAAATGTTGCAATCGTCATGTAGATAGTCGTACTGTTGTATGATTTGTTTCTTTAAATGATGAAAACCAGATTATACGCTGAACGAAGAAGATGAAGCTATCGTACATCTTGCGTATATATATCCTTTGAAGGTACCACGTGGAGTTTTCTCTACCATGGAATATGTGTGTTCACGGTGAACTTGCATCAGCTGTAGTTGTCTGTAACCATCACAATCCAGACTGTCACATTATCGACCTAATGCAAGAGAAGGATAGCCTTAAGTAAATAAATATCTTCTTTTTTTTTTTATTTAAAACTATATTAGCTTAATTTAAGTTTTTCCATTTTAATTATTTCGATCACAGGTTAAAAGTTGAATTACTAGCATACAAGGAACGAATATTGAAAGAGGAAGTTCAGGTCATGTGTTGTGAATCTGGCGCGCCATTAAAAATACTTTTGAACGCGCGAGTATTAGGTAAAGATAAAGGAACGCCTTTATTAAGGAATGGTATACGCAGTATTGCTGTGGAGAGAATCGATAAAGACGAAATATCCGAATAAATCTATTGACTAATGCTTTAAAATGAAACGCACTTTTACACGCTTCAACAAAATTGATTTTATAATTAACAAGTATTAAAAGATACAAAATAAAGGAGCAACACGAAAAATATTCGCTAAGTAAGAAACGTATATATTATCGATTTTGAATAAAATATAAGATGAGCTATTTCAGCTTCCATTATTTTCTGATTTAAAAAATTGAGCTTATGTAAATTTAAGCCAATAATATATATATTATAATACATATATGAAAAAAATATATATGCGTACATACACAAAAATATGAAAAAAAGTGAATATAATCGACAAATCAACAGGAATAAATAATATTTTTATTGGATACAAAAAATAATTCATCATAAAACAGTTTTGATGGTTTTTTTTTTTTCTTTCTTTTTAAATTAAGATATAAATTAACTTGAATGAGCTAATATTTGTATGAAAATGGCAACAAAAGTAGAATGGTTTCAATTAATTCTGACTTTCCTATTATATCATTATAATGTTATCATTATTATTTTACCTATTGTTCTATTATTATTATAGGTACTATGATTACACTGTAGTATCATTATTATAATAGATTTGTATTTGTCATTTTATTTATTAACAAAATTACATGCTCTTACAAACTTTTTAATCTAACTTGCCTACAACTATAGCAATATATAATATTTCTATCACTATATGATAAAAAACGAATTTTTACTTTATGTATAAGATATCGTATTTTTTAACATTATAATCACTTTATAATGTTTTATAACGAAATGAATATTTCTTCTAAATACTAAATATGTTTCAAATCTTAACGCCTAACTAATGTTTTATAATACATTACTTAGAGATGTACAGGATATTAAAATATACAGAATATTGGAAAAATGATAAACCAAATTGAATTGTATAAAATATTGAAAAAAGTTTACACCAAATCTTAAGATAATTGGAAGTACTAATTGAAATAAACAAAAAGGTCTTAATAAAAATGAACTCAATATTATTTCAGACTTATAAAACAGAAATTAATTATATTAATTTAACTAAGTAGACAAATTATATACTTGTAGTATATATTTTTTAATTATCTTCACAAATAAAAGCCTATCAGATTTATATATAACAAACATGAAACTTCTTAATAATTTAATTTGTTATTTTCAAATAAATTTTTGGTAAATATGAATATAGTTCATTATTTGTTAAAACTTTCTTATTTACTAAGCAAAAATTACAAGTTGATAGACTAATGATAACTTTTTTTAATATTCCATATCCACGCATGTTTTCATCCTTACATGGGTTACAAACCCATTGATTAACTCTTTTTGATGTATTTATTTTTATATAAATTTTGAACTTGCCAACTTGATTTTTTTTAACTTACAATCGTATTTAATTAATAAAAAGATAATGATTATAAAATTTAACAATTGCTATAAAGTTTCACTTTTATATAAAATGTTCTTTTAATTCAATATTAGGAATTACAATATATAAGAATTAAACGATTAAAAGATATCTTTTTTGTTTTTCTGCATTAACAATTATAGCATTATAATCACATTCATTTATAATCACACTCTTACGTCAATTAAAAAATAGATTATCCATTTATATTAGATGTTCTGATATGCCTCCCTACAGTTAGGGCAAGTTTCACGCGATTCCTATAATAAAAGTATATAGGTACGTATAAAATTATAAATATGTAGATAATTTGAAAATTTAGTTAATACCAATGGAAGTTGTTCAAATAATAAATATAAATACATTTAATATAAAAAAATGTAGTAGAGTCTAATTATTTATTAAAATTCTAATAAATAAATAGATCTTATTCTTTATATGCAAAAGTTACAATAGATATATACCTCTGGGCCATATGTTCTCCAAGTTTGAATACATTTATCATGAAAGCAATGACCGCAATCAAGCATTTTATCTTGATTTGAAACGTTTAGAAGACAGATGGCACAGATATCTTTAAATGGGATTTTCTTAGATCGTCTTTTCCGATATTGATTTCTTTGTTCGCTAGAAAATGTACAGATTTTGATTAATGAATATTAAACAATAAAACTTCCTTCCTTTCTTAAAATGACAAGACCATGTTATATTTATATCTGGCTATCCGTTAATTTTATTTCTATTATTAATTGATAAAAATAATACTTGTTTGATGATGAACTTCCAGCGGTGGTAAAATTATAAGATGTTCCCATATCTGGTCCATTGCGTCCTCCAGAATTTCTATATCCATATGTTTGTTCTTGTCTTCCGTTATTGGCAAGAAAATAATATAATAAACTTGCTAAACCAACTGTAAACGCTATTATGGTGAAACCTTGAAGTGCCATTTATGATAAGACAAATCGACCGTCAAATAAATCGAAATTTTGTTATTGAATGATATTACGGAAAGAAATTGTAATTGTTATATTTAATAGGACATACAACATGAGATGAATTATTCTTTTCTCGGACGTCAAACTACGCGAAATTTAACTTCACTAAGAAATTTAACTTCACTGAGAAAACTTTCATGACAAATATATAAAGAATATATCCATTTGTAAGTAACATTCGGATCAACAATAACGGTTAAATGTTTATTTTCTTTCTCTTTCTCTTTCCCTTATACTTAAGAAGTACAAAACAGGGGAAAAACAACCATCCATTCCATCAAAACGAGAAGGAAGTACACAGGTTAGCCAACAGTTGAGGGTAAAAATAAATATATGTACATATATGTTCGTTTACATATATAGTAAGTATAAATTTTTACAATAGTAACTAACATATAAGTATGAATTAGTAAGTAATCTAAAATAAATAACCAAATATTATGCAATTTCTCATACGTACGCATTGTTAATAATATATATATATATATATATATATACATATATATATATACTTGCATATATATATATATATATATATATACTTATATAGATCTTTTATTAGAAAGGAAGTTATTGATATTTGCGTTTGAAAGAAAAATCTCTTCGTTATGTTTAATTTATAAGTTGGTAAAACCGACAAGACTATTGCAATTATTCTTACCTGAGGCTATAAACCTTATAAACTTTTGTGGTACCATTTTTTCCAGTACTCTCGTTTATTATCACGCTCTCACATACAAGAAATAATCTTCAACGGTTGGTAAATGGAGTGAGATAGTGGTGTGTGTGTATGAGATAGATAAAAGGTGATTCTTACAGAACAGCCAATAAACGAATAAAGATAGTCGTAACGAACAATAACAAAAAAAAAATAATATTATTCATTTTTCCTGTCAAAATGTAGATATCGTGTAAAGAAATAAATGCAATATATATATATATATATACATATAAATATATATATATATATATGTATATGTATATGTATGTGAGTATATAATTGAAGGAACTATAAAAGTAAAAAAAAAGTAATTGGATTGAAGGCACTTTTTTTTTTAATCGGCGTACAATTAAATACATATGTAAAAAAAAATTTACATGCTTCTGTGATTATATTTTGATGTGCAATTATGACAATATCGTGTCGATAAATTATACATATATTAAAGATTGTTAGTAATTAATAAATAGTAACAAAATTTGTAAATCTGTAATGAGAGACCGAATGACGACTAGTATTACATACATATATTCGTTATTTAACGTCACGTTAATTATCATCTGGAATCTAGACGTATACATTATATATCAATATTTATCGGACAATAGATAATCTATATACATGATATAACGTACGTAAGTGGGGTACATAGTTTGCTTACGGACAACTTTGAGAGAGTTCACGTCTCATAAAGAAAAGGTAAGAGGAATGTAAAAAATTACAATAAAAATTATTAGAGCGAAATAACGATATTGTACGTAGAATACTATTCGGAGGATTTTCTTTTTTCGTTCACGGAGACTGTTTAAATGTATTTCGTAATATCTTTTAAAATTTAATTCGTCCTCGTACCAACATTTTATTAATATAATATTTGTAATGTATTAGTACATTTGTGTAATACATATTCTAATGTGTGTGTGCGTGTGTTTGTATGTGTATAGGTATATATCTGTAATTAGAATACTTTTCTTTTTTGTTATATATATATATATATATATATATATATATATAAATTAGAATTTATTTATCCATCACAAATATTATATTAATAAATTTTTCTCTCTTTTTATATTAATGTGTGTACGTGTATATATATAACGAAACGGATGGAAATAGAAAACAAGTCATTTGTTACTATTACGAGTAAAAAATAAACATTTTACACGAGAACAAAAAGCTTGTACATCCGTTTTTGTAACTATCATGAAGTTACATTAACAACGTGACAAGATAAACAAAAATTTCTCTCTCTCGTTTATATATATATATATATATATATATATATATATCGATACACTTTTGTAATCATAAGTTGAAATTTTCTTTTCTATCTTTTTTCTTTTTTTTTCATTTTTTTCTTTTCTCACTTCAGATCTTAGAGAACGCATATTAGAATCGTAATGTATCATAGTTCACTCCATTCTGTTTCGTTCTCCAAATTAATATTTACCAATGGATCATGGGAGATCGGTTTGAGATTAAATTATGACGGAAGTAGTTAGTTCGTCCTTATTTAATCGTTTAAAAAAGGGCATCCTGCCTTTTTATAATTCGCAATCCAATGTGGAAAGGGATCGCATCGATGATCGCGTCACCGAGGTCAACGAAGATACAGAACGTTCGATGGACTGTTGTGCCCTAATTGCCGCTGCTTGTTGCTGCTTTAGCAACATATGTCGAAGCGATTGAGCTTCCTCTCGAAGGGTCACCACCTGCGCTCGTAAAATAGCATTTTCGTGTTCTAACATTGTTGCCTTTAAAGCGATCTACGAAAAATAATTGATTGATGGCGGGGGGAGCAGTGGGGGATACTCTTTGTAAATTATTAATCGATTAAGAGGGGTTTTACGTACGTTTGAATCGTTCAAAAAAAAAAGAGGACAAAAGTAGACGTTAATTTTTATGATTTATTTTATTAATTAAAAAAAAAAAAAAAGAAAGAAGAAATATAGTTGAGTACTTCGCGCTATAGTTGAGTGCTTTGAGGAGTATTTTCAAAAAGAAGAAATATAAATGAAAACGATTCGTCGTCACCTTGGAGTTATTTTTGATTTTGTTTTGTACGACGTTTGCGTGGTGCCGATAATTGAAAAGGAAAGGAAAGAACAAAAACAAGAAACAAAATAAATCACTCCTCGCTTTTAAGCCGATCTTTAATACTTTTATTCTGATAAGATTTCCCATTAAAGCAACAAACAAACAAAAAAAAAACGAAAAAGGAACAAAATTTCAATAGCTTCCAACGATATGTATATATATATATATCAGAAAAAAGGACGATCTTTTTTCTCTTCGAACATATTTCCAAGCGTACGTAAATCCAACCTCGAAATGAAAATTATAATCAATGAATTAGATCTTACGTGATCCTCACGAATTTTTCGTGCGTCTCGCGATTTCTTTGCCGCCTGATTATTACGTTTACGCCTTTCGTAATACTTCTCATCCTTTTGATCGTCCGGTATTGGCTTCTTCTCGCTTCTAGGTCGTTTACTGATACTCTGTATATTATTATCGTTGATAAACTGTCGATTCATAATCGTATCTGCGTTATAAATTATGAGAAATCTGACTTGTGTGTTATTTGTGGAAACGAAAAAAAGAAAGAAGTACGTTACTTCGATTGCGAAACGAAAAAAAGAGAAGGGAAAAGAAAAAAATAAAATAAAAACAAAAAGGAAAAAAAAGAAACCAGATGGATTTCACAAAACAATGAATCGATAAATTATTCGTGGGGGGGGCGGAAGGGGGTGGGTATAACGTATGACTTACCGGAATCCATTAGATCCGAATATCGTTGTGGTATATTTAACGATGGCATCAAGGGCGTCATTGTTGTGAAAAAGGGAGATTGTAATAGAAAACCATTGGGAATTGGCAATGTTCCGGAGAGAGAAGCGTTTGTCGTCAATGACGGCGTCAACGACGATTCTATTGACGTCGAATTGGACAATATATTCGTTTCGTTAAATTTACAACGTTGACTGGGTGTATACGGCTCGTATCTATAAATATCTGTAAGCGCAAATATAATTTAAAATAAAAAAAAAAAGAAGATAGAGCTTTTAATACGAATCACCGACAGACACATGCCGTGTAAGAAATCCTTTTATCATTTTTTCTCCTATTCTCTCTCTCTCTCTCTCTCTCTCTCTCTCTCTCTCTCTCTCTCTCTCTCTCTCTCTCTCTCTCTCTCTCTCTCTCTCTCTCTCTCTCTCTCTCTCTCTCTCTCTCTCTCTCTCTCTCTCTCTCTAAATCCAATAATAATAAATTATTGAGAGACAAAAATATCTATAGTCGATTTTAAATGACCTTATTATTATTAATTTAAAACATTTTAAACAAGTAGCCCCTGTGGCCTAATGGATAAGGCATCGGTCTCCTAAACCGGGGATTGTGGGTTCGAGTCCCACCAGGGGTATAATTCAATTTTTTTTTCTCTTTAAATCGTAATAATATATTCTATAAATGTTACACTTTAACATTACTTATTTTATATATATATGTATATATTACCCTACGTTGTTTAATTCTTGTACTTATTAAATACGTGATTTTGTGATCATCTTCAATTTATAGGAACATTCCCGTAATAATAAATCAATCGTAATTTTAATTATACAATCGAACGAATCGGAATAATAATAATAATAATAATAAGAAAAAAAAGATTTAGAATGTTGAATATTGTTTATTTCCATACCGTCTATGAATAACTCATAATCTGGCATATTATCGATGTCGCGTGTTTTCATAAGGTTTTAATCATACTTCATGTCGCACACAAACAATTGTCTTCTTTCACGATACTTATCATAAATGCAACGTGATCGTCATTGATAAGACATTTTCGAACAACATCATATTTTATTATTCATTTTATTTTCCATGTGTCGAATTGTTTACTATTTATATATGCACCTACGTATTTATGTATGCGTGTATGCATGTGCGTATTTACACGTAACATTCAATACATATATATATATATTTTTTTTTTTCTATACGCACCTGAATTCGGAGCAAGAAATCTGTAACTTCTCAGAAGTTGTAACGTAGAAACCGCTCCGGTCATTGTACTTTCAGAACAAATTGTTTGCGTGTGTATATGGGAGGCCATTTTTGTTCGTTTCGTTTCTTATTTCCTTTTCTTTTTTTTTTGAAGAACACATTCGAAATGTTTCAATGCATGATCAGTGCGACATCATTATTTTGATCGGTCTTCTCGGAAGATTTCTCTTCTCTCTTTCTTGGTTCACATCCATGGCGGTGCGCATTAAAGAACGAACTCTGACGCGCGTACGTCGAATGATTTATTTTTCTATTTGTTCGAATGTATCGTTTCTATTTTTTTTTCTTTTTCACATTTTCTTATTCTTCCAGAGAAGGAAAAAAGCGACGTAAAAACTCAACGATATCGTACGTTGTGGGAATAAATTGTATTATGTACGGTCGTTCTTTCCTATTTCGTCTTCTTTCTTCAAAAGGTCATCGTTTCCCAAGAAGGTATATTTTAATTCGTCACGCGTCGAACATTATTTTAATATTCACAACCGAATGATCGTCGTCAAAAGTGATTTCTTTTCTTTTCTTTTTGTTTTTTTCGTTTTCGATCGATTTTTCCTCGCAATAATTATTATGATTATTATCTTCTTCTTCCTCCTTTTTTTTCTTTTTTCTCTTATCTTTTCTCGTTCGATTGACACGTCATTATCGCAAACATCGTTAAAATTTCAATGAAAGAAACGTTAAGCCTTTATTATAACACTAAATTGACATCTCAAGGAGAACTGTATCAGGAGTTATTAGGTAAGGCACTCGAAGATATACTCGTTCAATGTAGCGAAACAGTTTGTTTGCGAGTTAACAACAGGTCGGTTATGGATAGAGCTATTCTAACATCACGTGTTCGACGATTATAACATTTCTCCTCTTCTAGGAAACTTTTCATTCGTCGGCGTTAGTTTTCTTCCCGCCCTAAAGAGCATGCGTACTTGTCAAGATCATATTCGTTCCGCCCATCGGGTGTAGTCATGGGTGACCAGCGACAATAGCTTTTCAAATGGTCAACCTTTGAAAGTGACCAATCACCAAGCCCCCGTCAGTCCGTCGTTCTTGCAATTAATGATCATAACTTGCTCAAGAGTGAGTATCACGACCTTAATCTACAATATATATATATATATATATATGTACGTATACATGTGTACGCACGTGTATATGTGTGTGTAAGATTGCTAGGATTGTTTGTAGCAAATCAACGATTACAGTGACTTTTTATGATCGAATGGAGAACGATAATTCGAACATACTGTATTTAGTATCAATCGGTCTTATTTATTTATTTTTTTTATATATGTAAGAACGATCGTACTTGCATGTAAAAAGACGAATTTTTTAAGCAATGATTTCTCTGTTGAAAGAAAAAAAAAAAGAACAGTAAAATTAACGAATTGACCATCGTCGAAATTTTGTTTATCGTCCTTTTCAATAAATCCAGATATATTCGATTATGCGTACGTAAATAAGTAGTTGGATATGTATTTGAGTTTATTATTATTATTTTTTTTTTAATCTTCGTACGATCTTCCAAGATTTCATCTGAATATAGTCCATGTAAGCGGGCAAAAAGCATGGACTTTCTTACGTTCGTTGATCCTACGTTAATACATACAAACACACACACTGATATATATATATATATATATATATATATATATATATATATATATACACGAACAGGCGGGTTTCAATGTTATGGGACAGAGAGCACCTGACACTTCCATGCTTCCTGCGAATGTTTCATATGTTCATAATTATTATAAAGCAAATTAGACGGATGTATAGACCCGATATTACCTCCAACCCGAACCCCCTCCCTCGACAAGTCGATCTCATAAAATATTGCACTTGTTCGGCTCTGTAATTACCTTGTGTCCAATGATTAATGGCCAAGAGATCGATGGACTCTGTTCAAGGGTTAAACGGAAGTAGGAATAATATTCGCGTTCTTTGACCTTTTCGTATAATTGTATTATACTTCTTTCTACGTTGTTATTTTTATTGTTGTTGTTTTATCCATTACAACTTAACAAACTTCTGTTAACAAAGAACGAATCTACACATCTTAACGATATTACTTACTCAAAAGGAATTAACGGATAAAAGGTATACACATTTTTTGGAAAAATACGTTCGGCGATTTGAGAGTAAATTTGGAAAGTAAAAAAAAAAAAAAGAAAGAAGAAAGGAAAAAAAAGCGATCGCATTTTCACTAATGAATCCCAAGCTGATATTTGACGAAAAGGTCGTCAGCTCGTTATGATGTAACGGAGAGAAAAAAGAACTGTTGGCGGAAGGTGGTGGAAGGGTTGGGGGGGGGGTTGGCTGGCTGGCTGTCGATCAAAGGAGACAGCCAAAAAATGAGTCGTAGCTAGTTCGTCGTCGGACACGTTTGATGGCATGGTCAACGACAGGTGTTCGAGTTCGCACAAGACGTCGAAGAAATAACCGACCGCTCCTCCCTCCCACTCTCACCCTCACTCCCATCCCCATCTCCCGTAGCTTAGCTCGTGCCAACGTAACGGTAATTAGTATTTAACCGAAAAAAAACGCAATACAATGTCTATCTTCGACCTTTACCTCCCAACACCGGCCCAACCCTCCCGTCGATATAGTAACGATAATTTAGAGAAGATGGGATCGGTCGAAGGAAGTGTTGTGTATACGGGGAAGGGGGCGTGGACGGGGGAGAAAGAGAAAAGAAAAAAGAAAAAAAATTACAGAAAATGGACGTTTACGTGTTTCGCGAAAAAGGTCGGATGGATGCGTGTTAGCATTGTAACGATTGCTTTCTACGATAGGCACACGTAATCGCGGCACCGTGAGATCAAGACCACATGACACACTGGCCTGTGTGCGCGCATCACCCCTTTTCCAACGAATTAGATGTCGCCGATATTAAATAGCGCGGTTATTTCATTTATTTCGGATCCATACATATTAATTTTTAAATAATCCGAGAATAACGACATAACATTCTTTTCGATTTTTCTTCCTTCTTTCTATTTCTCTCTCTCTCTCTCTCTTTGTTTTTACTCTTATACTTCCTCTTCCACTTCTTCTTTTATATTTTTCTTTTTTTCTTCCCTTTTTTTCTTTTCCCTTGCAATTCAACATACAAACCCAACCCTATTATATCCGAGATAAAACGTATTTATATATATATATATATATATATATATATATATATACATATTTTTTTACGGGTATCTATACGTTATATACGAGCTCGAAATCATTTTTCTGTAGTCGTTTGAAACACGTTTGGACTTTGTTAAAATTTATTGTTTAAATTGATAAATCTCCGTTAGACCGAGGAAAGATAATGGCGATTGGAAGGAGAAGGAGGTGGAGAAGGAGGAGGACGACGACGACATCCCTATTAAGCATCCTCGCGTGTTTAACCCCTTATTTGCATCCCCTCTACCTCCTTCCTCCCTCCATCCCTCTCTTTTTCAACCGAGGGCACGGATTCCTTTCACCCTCGCGCACGAAGTCACGAATCGTGATCGCCGTTGTGTTGTTTCACAACTTGGACGAAGTTATCTCATCAACGTCGTCACGAGGGCGCCTTGCCTCGTTTCCGGAAGTTACGATTAAACTTTCTCTTACTTCGGCAACTATTTATATATCTATATATATATATATATATATATATATATATGTATACGGATACATGTGTGACGTTATGTAGTACGATAGTAACCATATAACATCCATTTTTATCGCTTGGTAAAAGCGATTAACGCAAGTAAATTCGTCAGTTCGTCGGTTATATATAGTTAATTAACAATAGTCAATTAACGAACAGTAAAATCGCTTCCGTCCGTTCAGGATTTCTTCCTCTTTTTTTCTTTTTTTGTTTGCTTGGATCAGAAATTTTATCAATTTTTCCGAATTAAATCCGTACCATACCTCCCCCCTCCTTCCTCCCGCTCCCCCGTACTTCTCTTAGCGTTTCTTTGACAATCATAATTTTTAGATTATAACGATTATAATAATAATTATTATTATTATTATAATCAAATAGTAAATATTATTTGATCTATAATTAATTAATCTAATCTAATCTAATCTACAATCATAATTATAATTATTTGATCGATGCTCGTTCGATCGACTACGTCGTTTCATCGTAACGTCGTACGTTGTTTCACACATATCGTACATATGTTTCAGATATTATATTAGAAAGTGTCAGTCGTCGGTCGTCACTTCTCTTGGATTTTTTTTTCTTTTTTCTTTTGTTCTTCTCTTTTTTTTTTTTAATTCGCGATCGAAGTCTCTGTCCGATAATGCTGTCAGAAGAATGAGGAACGACGTCATAGGAACAAGAAATTCTTCACCTCATTTGCGAACAATTTATATTTGTAATCTACTATCTACTTGCGTAGCAGTAAGACCACGACGATTTATAACTGACAATGCGGAGTAAAACTCGATTTTCCCCCACCCTAGCCCTCCCCTCCCCTACCCTTGAAATTTCCATTTATCAAATCCGATTTATCGAAAGCCGTACAACCACCAACAATAACTAAATTTATAAATTATTTATTCGAAGTAAAAAATTGGAATGGACAAGGTTTTTCATTCATTATTTCATTGTTCTGACGATTTTGACCTTTTTCGAAACGGAATTTTCCTATACATACATATACACGCGCGCGCGCGCACACACACACACGGGAGTAGTATAGGAATAATTTATGAATTTAGTTATTATCGAAGCGTCCAACTATTGGTAATAACTGAATTTATAAATTATTACTCGGAAATAAAAAATGGACAAGGTTTCACTCATCATTTAATATTTCTAACAATTTTGAAAGACAAAACTCTTATTACATTTTTATAAAATTTATAGAAAAAGAAAAAAGATAAAAAGAGAAAGATATATATATATAGAGAGAGAGAGAGAGAGAGAGATATAGAACTACACAATTGGAGCTTTTATCATTAATATTTTAAGCGCGTTTTCCTTTCTACATATTGCACATACTTTCTTTCTTTTTTTCTTTCTTTCTTTCTATGTTCGTTTACTCTGTAATAGGCGCAACGTTATATAAATTATAAATCAATATTGTCTACCGGTTTATAAATAACGACCAATGAAACAAAAAGGAAGGGTAAAGTTCACATAACTTCACGCGACTTCGCTTACAATGACATGCACGAAAAATAAACGTAAAGTGTCTGACAAAACTAAGTTTAGTGACACCACCGTCTATTAATATTTATTATTTTTATACAATATTTATCGAGTTACTTCTTTTTTTTTTCTTTTCCTTTTCTTTCTTTTTTGTTTTCTAAACTTTTTTTCTAAACTTTACGTACGATCACGAAGAGACATACGATGTATCGAAATTTGAATGAACGTACGAACCATATGAATACGTTCAATTTATAACGCGTTTTATTTTGTCTTTTTTTTCTATCTCTCACTCTTTCTCTCTCTCTCTCTATCTATCTGTCTATCTATCTATCTATCTATCTATCTATCTCACTTTTTCGTTAATTTCCTTGCAACTTCGTGGAAAAAGGATTGAATCTTTAATGGAGCATAATGGAAGACATAAAAGTATGTCGCAGGAAAAGGATAATGATGATGATGACGACGACGATGAGAAGGAGGAAGAAGACGAAGAGGGAATGGAGCAACGGGAGGATGAGGTCGATAACGTAAAAGGAGGAGACGATCGAGTAGAACGAGAAGAGGATAAAGGATTTGGAAAAGAAGATGACGAGGAGAGGAGGACGAAAAGGGACACAACGTCGTCGTTGAACAAAGTAACATTTATTCGTCTTTGTCTATTTTTAATTCCACAAATATTCCTATATTTTTCTTCCCCTTAGATCGAATGATATCATTACATTTGACGTAATCTAAAGTCGATACATATAAGTAACAAAAAACAAGAAAAAAATGGTTCCGTTTCTCTTTTTCTTTTTATTTTTGTGCTCTTTCCTTTTCTTTTCTTTTTTTTTTTTAATCCGTTTCTTTTTTTCAGAAACATTACAAATGCGAATACGCCGTAGAAAATTCCAGTAGATTTTCATTGCGCGTCATCGAGGCGATGCGTTCACTTCAGAGACACGAAAACGTATTGCCGATATCGTCGGTTAACGAGATCGTTGATTACATTAGTAACAATTATAACAATGACGGTGATCTTTATACTCAAGTTCGAACGGCCTTGAAACAACTTCTGAAAGAAGGGTTAGTACGATTGAATGCACACGCACACGTACGCGCATATGCTCAGGAATTGAGTACGATTTCGTACGAGATCCCTTTTCATAAATTATATCTCATTCGTATTGCACTCGAAATCCCACATCGAACGACGTTCCTTTTCGATCATTACGATACAGATTCGTCGTCGAGGTATTGAACGAGGAGTATCAATTGATCGGTCCTTTTCCCATCGGAGTTATTTTGGAGGATTGCGATTGTCGGACTGACGGCACGAAGACGTATTTCGATACGCCGAAATATTACAAATCTGGAAGGGCTCTCTCGCGTAACAAACGCAAGAACAAGTCTCGTCGTTGTTTTTGCGAGGAATCGAACGAAAACGAGAGGGAATTGGATGGTAACGACGGGAAGGATAGGAACAAGGATGTTTCGTTCTTGTTGGGAAGGAATTATTACGATTCGAGTTCGATACTTCGAACGCCGTCTAAACGTCGTAGATCATTGAGATCGAGGACGAGGGAGGAGGATGATAATTATCGTAAATATACTGAAATAGGTAGGACGACGGTGAAGGGGAATGAGACGAATCCTAAAGGATCGATCTCGTACGAGGATCGATGTGAAAGATCCATTCGTAATTGTCATGATGATATGGATGATATCGAATCCTCTGTCCCTTTCCCTTCTCTTCCGTCAAAGCGTACGCGTCGAAGGGACAATGACGACGTTATTAAAAAATCTTCTGACGTATGGAGTAATCGGGATATTAATAACGCGTCGAACGATGATCATCGATCATCGAACGATCGATCTCGCGACAGCGTGTTCCAAGAATTAAAAGGATCGTTACCCGTAACTTCGAAATCACACGAGATGGAATTAAAGAAATGGATACAACGATGCCGTCGCGAGTGCGAAAAACAAAATAAACGATAATAAGTTGATTTAAATGATCCATTAAATTTATTCAACGAATGAAATTAATTCAACGAGGTTAATTCGACGAACGTACCTTTTTTTTTATTTTTTTTTTATTTCTTATTTTATTTTATTTGTTTCTTAATCGAATCAAATGAGATTATTTTTAAAAACGTTTTCTAAACACATTTTCTACCATGTTTTCTTTTTTCTTTCGTCATATTAATAATTATTGATCGATATAATTAATGATAATGTGTCATCGAGTAATAACGATCAATGTATTCGTTTATAAAACTTTACATCGAGATCATTAAATACTTATCCCTTTTTTTGTTATAAAATGAGTGAATATTTAATCGTTTGTGAAAATAATAATTTTTAAAATCATTTCGTTGTCTGCGATATATATTCCGTGTATTTATTTGTTGATGGTTTGATAGAACGATTGAGGTTATTTCGATAGCTCATGGATTATTATGGATTTTCCTCGATATTCGTGTAATACGGCTTTCTGATTGTTCTCTTTCGTCGATTCTTTCTACGAAACTGATTGTACGCACTATTTTGATGCTGGTGTTTCGCATAGTTATCCGCAATTTTATTCAAATATTTGTATACAAGATCAAAAATCGTTCCTCTTTGATTCAAATGACGGCCAATTTTTTTTCTATCATTGTTCGTGTATTTCGATAGGCTATATAAATTATTCATATTGTTTGTAAGTATTTATATTTGTCGTTTAGAAAAAAAAAAATTAGCGAGCAACGTAACTATATAGATCTACATATATATAATGCATACATCTATTTCGAGGTTAGAACGTTGCATCTACATATGCTTATACATAATAATATCAATTTTATTTACCTATTTTGTCTTTTAGATTTAGTCATGATTGTTTCTTTTTCCTTTTTTTTTGACTAGTTTTATATTATTCCTTAAAAAATCATCCGGAAATATTTCGAAAAAATTACATAGAATTTAGATAATATATATATATATATATATATATATATATATATATATATATATATATATATATAAGAGAAACAAAACTAATCGAACGACAAAGCCAAAGAGAATTTTTATATGTTCAGTTAGGTTTTATACGTGTGATTTTTTTATTTCGTGTGTTGAGGAGGCGTCGCTATGATACACTCATTGTATCAACAAACGATAAAAAGTCACTGTGGAAAATAACTGGTATTTTTATTTGAGAGTAACTATTACTTGCGAGGAATATTATGGAAGGTCTCGTTTAATTCTGTGCGTATTTATAGGTGATGACTATAATAATCAATAAAAAATCAAATAAAAAAAAAAAGAAACCCATTTCAATGAAAGTAGTCTTATAACGATCATTATAAAAATAATTTGTTTAAATGTATTTAAATTTCTGTTGTATTTAGTTTTGGCGACATCTATTAATATCATGTGAAAACAATCCCAGTTAATGCATTGACAATCTCTAATTGTTATTGATTGGTTAATAGCAATATGTCTAAGAAGGCAAGATTCTACATTACGATCTTGGTTTAATTATATTATTATTAAGTAGTGAAAAGAGCTACTAAGTGCTTTTTCTCTTCGTATACGCACGCATTATTTGTGCACGCACTATTTTCGTATAGATAAGATCACTGTACGTTCGTATGAGATTAAACACTATACACTATTAGGTTATTTCACTTACCTTAATATCCTGATATTTATTGAATTGAGAAGTAAAAACATGTCGACAGTTTCACGTTTAATTTCAATAAATTTTAATTCTTTCTTCTTCTTTTTCTTCTATTCAATGTCATAATACAATTACAGGGAACAGTTAAAGTTGAAAGTCATGGATATTCAAAGTCACAAAAGCTCGGTAGTCGTAGAAAGACTGATGATGAACAGCTTGAACTTCCTCAGACTTCCTCCAGTGGTTATGCATCAGGAAGTTCTTTCAAACAAAAGAAGCCTGGTTTACCTCAAAAAGAAGTTACGATGAATCGACAAGTATCGAATAGAATAGTCGCGTCAAAATCTAATAATTCGAAATCTTCACCTATGTCAAGTACATCGGAAAAAAATATAGCTAGCAACAAGGTACGAGATAGTACTGTGAAAAAAAGTCAATTAGCTCGTAGTACGGATACGAAGCCTTCGAAAAAGCATCAAAGCGGTTATTCTGAAAAAAGAGGATTGAGTACAATATATATACCAAAGACAAATTTAACTGGTAATAGCTCTAAGGGAAAAAAGGAAACGGTAAAAGAAGTTACAAATAAAACAATATCGAATAATTCCGTGTCAAAAAGTAAAAGCGATCCGCAGTCTAAAATACGCAGAAACTCTAGAACATTGAGCTCAGAAGAAGTAAAAGTATTACATTCGCTTATGCGTAAAGACAATTCTAAACGAGAGGTACCTAAGAAAAAGGAAGTAATAACTAAACAAAAAGGTACCGATCAAAATAAACATGACGACGATTATTATGCAGATGATTTTGAGGTATACTATATACTATCCGGCATATAAATATACGTGATATAGAGAATAATTTATTTTTATATTTCAGGAATATGAATCAGATTTTGAAGAATGTACGGATGACGAAATATTAGAGGCCAGTGAAAGTTCGAGTGAAAATGAAATTAATTTATATCAAAGTCCAATTGAGCTTTCCACCAAGGAGCAAGTAATATTATCAATTTTTCGTCTTTGTTATGTAGAATAAATATAAAACAATAATACTTACTTTATTTTCAATTACATTTTATATCAGCCAAAGGTGGTACATAATACAAGCAATCATAAAGTCGAAGAGGAAGATATGCACGATTCTGGTCATTATGAATTAGCTGAAGCAAAAAGAAGAGCAATGATAATAGAAACAATGATTACAAAAGGGCAGAATATACCATTACCGTTATCAGATCTCCAACAAACAATTAACAAAGAGTATAGGTTTGTTTTATGATAACATATTTGATATTATACATGATGTTTCTTTTTGTAGAGAATACTTTTTCTTTTTTTTTTTTTAATATAATTTAAATTTAAAATAAGAAAGAAGAACGAAATCCTTAACTTTTTATTTTATCATATGCATATTCATCTGAATAGCGAGGATAAATTATTCGAAAACAAGTCGCTGCCATTATCTATGGATGAGGGCTTCGAAGATACTAGGTCCGGTGATTTTACAAAGTTACCATCTCTATCACAAGTTGCACTGATTGACTTTTCTAAATCTAAAAATAATAATGATAAAAAGGTATTGTATGCGATTAATATATTAAATGTTTATAAAATTATATCTCATTATACAATGAACTGTAATTAATTATAATAACAGCTAATTACCGCTGAAAAATTAACAAAGTCGCAGAGGAGAGGAAAACAGCTACTAACTATGATAAAATTGAATACTTTAACATTTTCTTTACTGGAATGTGCGCCAGTACCATACGAGGAATTTATTCGAAATTATGGGAAATTACATACCCAACAGGTACATTAATTGTAATTCATATAATACTTATATGTCATGTTATAAATAACAAAGATAATCTCAACATGTATATATCAATATTTTATATAGATATACACGCAAACGGGTGATGATAGGTCAGAAGTTGAAACACAGACGATTGAAATATCTAATGTTAATAAATGGACACAATTTCCTATAAGTTGCGGAAATCATAGAAATGGAGATGTAAATTTATTTGCCATAGTACGAACGATAATTTTTAGATAAACAGATACAGTTCTGAAATAATACAAAATTTATCCTACATATGTTAATTACAGGAACAAGCCGGCGTTGGTAGCGATGATAATATCAATTCGGGAGAAATAATAAAGCCATCTTTTGATATACTGCAATTAAATGATTTCGTACGTCGTGCTGCCACTGTTGTATTATCATTATTAGAAGAAAAAAAGTTTGGAGGGACTATTTTTCAAAATGACGTTCAAGAGATACCTGAAAGTGACGGTTTCGTCAAATTTGATATAAACTCAATAACATTCCTTGCTGGTAGGGAAGTAACAATGATAAATTATTCGGAGAGTTTAAATAAAGTATTATTGACTATTCATGCTCCCTACGATGATGTGAGTATATACACATTAATGTAAATTTTATGTACGCATGTCGTGTCCGATTGATTATTACTCTTATTTTTTTTTTTTCTTTTTATGATCGATACATTAGGAAATTGAAACGGTACACAATCAGAAAGATATTACGGATTATTGCATTGGATGCGTATGGAATATTTGTGAACCGTCTTTACCAACGAAATTATTTTATTCTCTGTCTCCCATTACCGCATGTTGTTTTCATCCGACCAACTACAACATTGTATTTGCCGGATTGGAGGATGGGTATTGTCATTTCCTATAGACATTATTCGCTGTATTATTATATGATTTTTATATTTCACGTGAACTATAAACTTTTGTATCAGATCGATAAGCCTTTGGGATTTAAAAGAAAATGAAATATGGCATCACAAAGTTATTAATAACGTTAATGGTAACGATTGGATTATAAGAATACCGACATATACAACAACAGGGAGTCCAGAAGTTTCAACGCATAACTCAAAGATAGTTGCAATACGTACTTTGTCTAAAACGGAAAAAGTATATACAGAAACGAGTAAAAACAAATTCATACCTATACAGGTAGTCGGATAAATTTTCTCTCTTTTTTCTTTTTTTTTTTTGGTTTCTCGATATTTATATTTATTCATAAATTATAATTTTCGTTATGACCTTAATTATTTATTGTCCTATATTAATTTTTAACAGTTATGTAGCGTGGATGAAAATGGTAATCTTGTCATTTGGAGCGTTTTCTACAATTTGGAATCAAACGTCAATGATTTAGGACTTAGCCAATGGGGTAACATAAGGCTAATTAAGAGTCAAGACATGTCTATACAATTAAATGACAATGGTACAATTATCGACATGCATATAGATAATATAGATTCTAATGGTCTTTTTATTGCAACTGACGCTAACGAAATATTGCATGGTACTTGCCTCAATTGCAGAGTAAACCCTTCGGCTTACAAACGACATAAAATAGGTAAGCTTATTCTTGGAATCTTTTAATAGCGGTACATAGAAGATAAATCCAATGAAATATTTTAGCCCCATGCGGAAATACATCGTGTATAGAAATATGTCCCTTCAAAGCGTCTTATTTCTTGGTAAGATTTATATATATATATATATATATATATATATTAATATATAATTTTATTTCTTCACGTATATGATATATTTTTAATCGTTTATCCTTTTTTTTTTTTCTTTATATTTATAATAGGTTGGCTGTAACGACGGGACAATTCTTCTTTACTCATCGAACAGAGAAAAACCTATCTTACGGTTACAGCACGATGATCATAGAAATAAAATTACAGTATTAAAATGGTCGAGATCTAAGCCATCGACGGTTTATGTTTTAAATAATAAATCACAGTGAGTTTATAAAATAAGAAAAGAATGTGTATATATATTTATTTTTCTTTTTTCTTTTTTTATCTTTTTATAGAATAA
The DNA here is from genome assembly GCA_911387685.1 of Dolichovespula media. Classification (NCBI taxonomy): domain Eukaryota; kingdom Metazoa; phylum Arthropoda; class Insecta; order Hymenoptera; family Vespidae; genus Dolichovespula; species Dolichovespula media. The sequence goes on from OU426865.1 coordinate 4,341,824, forward strand.
TTCTTGATATAACAATGACATTTCAGAATATATACATGTAATTTGGAAAATAATGAAATGCATTATGTAAGTAATTCTTCTTTAACAAAATGGGGACATATAAATTGTATGCAATTATGTTCTTGGAAAACTGAACGCGATAAGGTTACCCAATATCTGGTATGTAATAAAGCTGATATATATCGTTATATTATTTGCATCGGTAACATATAATAATAATAATAATAATAATAATAATAATAATAATAATAATAATAATAACTGTCGCTAAATAAATATAAAAAAAATTTTTCAGATACTTGGAACAAATCTTGGTACTGTGTTAGTCTACAAATTAAAAAAGGAATCTTATTGTTCCGAGAAAGCCGAATTTGAAAAAGAATTACATACGTTTTTGAACTATATTACACTTTTATAATAGTTATAGAGATAATAAGTAACAAATACTGCAAAAAAAGTGTGTTAATGTATCACGATCATTTGAAATATTTACGACCATTGTTCAACGGTCTCGTGTTAATTATATATATATATATATATATATATATATATTCCATTAATAAGTTTAAAAAAAAAAGACAATCCAAGCAAGTCATTTTTATTGCAACGATTATAACTATATACTCCTTTTTGAATCTAATAATGATTTGAATGCGTTCTTAATAAATTTTAAACAAGGTTTGACTGTATATCGCACCATAGGAGATTTTATATAAATTGTAAATAAAACGAAAATACGATATACACGTGCTATTTTATCCATTTTATTTTTTTTTTTTTTATGTAGTATGTATGTGCGTGCGCGTGCGCGCGCGCGTATATAATAGTATTAATATTTATTAAATTTCGATAATTAATTTTTAGGTAAAGAGTGCAATTAAAATTAATAATACTAATAAATGAATTCTATCGATACAATTATTCCAATTATGTGCGCTGTTGCAAATTTGTTGTAACATTATTTCTTCTACGATGTCGTCGTAATTTCGGATTCGTCGTATCTTGCCAACTTCAAGTTGTAGATGTTGTGATTCTTCCTGTAAAAAAGAAAGAAAGTAAGAAAGGGGAAAAAAGGAAAAAAGAAAAAAAAAAGAAATTTCGGCGTAATCATTTCATATCGCAGGACTCATACGATGTACTTATTCGTTTTCTCAACGTAATACGTGAGAATAACGCGTCAACCAACATGTACATTTTATCGTCGACATTTAAAAAAAAGAACCATTTCTCATAAATATCCTCGAACATAATAAAAAGCAACAAAGATGTGTGATTATTGTTCTTGGATAGAACAAATTTTGGCGAGGATAAACGTCGAAGCGAAATTAGTCCAAGAAAGTATACCACGACCGCGCGTTGATCCAACCATCATAGTTCACGGTGGTGCAGGAAGAATACCAAAGAAAAAACAAAAATTGATGCTCGAGGCGGTACGTTGCCGTATTTTTTATGATAAGAATTTTTAATCGTTAAAAACATCATTGTCATCCTCGTTTAACAATAATATCCAAAATGCGTATTACCGTAAAATATGCGTATTCTATACGGTATATTTTGTAAAAGTGGGATTGAAAGTAAAATGTAATTTTTTTTTTCTTTTCTTTATATATATATATATATATATATATATATATATATATATATATATATATATATATATATATATATATATATATATAGGTTAAAAGCGCTGCATTGGAGGGATATAAAATTCTTATCGATGGTTACACGGCGGTCGATGCAATAGAGATAGCAATTTCGCGAATGGAGGACGCATTGTACTTAAATTACACGAAGGAAGCACCTATGCATACTAACGATGAAATTGTTTGGGATGCAGGAATAATGACTAATAATCTTGATGCTGGTTCTGCTGGCTTGATTCACGGCATTGAACATCCCATTAAGTTGGGTGAGCGTCGTAACAACACGTTTCGTAATAATTAATGATAAGAGAGAGAGAGAGAGAGAGAGAGAATTAAAAAAAGAACAAAATAATAATAATCCGTTTACCATTTTATTTAGCGAGGGAGGTCTTAGAAAATACGGATCATGTGTTGGTTGTAGAAAATGGCGCTGCAAAATTGGCAAAAGAGGCTGCATTAACGAGACGATTAACGCCGACTGATTCTATTATTTTTATCGGCGAAACGATTTCCGACGCGTTGTCTTCCACTGACGATTCCTATGACGACTTATCGATCAATCGCGTAAACGATATCGAACGCAACGATAAAGACACGTCCATCGTCAAGATGTACTTTCCGGAATGTCATTTTTTAGAAATGGACGACACAGGGACGACGATGGACGAGGACGAAGAATTGCAAGATACGAATGACATCCTCCTGTTTCACGAGGTTCGCGATCAAATTTATAATTAATTAGTATTAAATTATATCTTTTATATCTCTCTCTCTCTCTCCCCTCTCTCCTCTCATTATCTTTATTATTTCCGATCGTCGTATAATTTATTTATTTATTATTTTTTTTTTTTTTAATATTTTTCTTTTCTTCTTTTTTGTCTTCCGTATATATGAATTTCATTCTTAAAGTGAAAAAAAAGAGAGAGAGAGAGAGAGAGGAGTCCCTCGCAATCGTTCTTAACGCTATTATGTAAGAAATTAATTGTGAATGCTTTATTACTAAAAAAAAAAAAAAACAAACCAGGCTCAGACGGTGGGTGCTGTTGCTTACGATCGAAAGAAACATTTTTCAAGCGGCGTTTCAACGATGGAAGAAACGATAAAAACTATGGGAAGCATCGGTGCGATCGGTACCGTCGTTGGTTGTGGAATTTACGCGGATGAGAACGGTTGTTGTTCGCTATCGGGCAACGACAAAACCGTTTACAGTTATGCTCCCGCACGTAAGATCGTTAAAAGATTCAATTCGAGGACGACGATGATGTTGGAGATAAACGACGAATTGGATAGGTTTCAAAGGGAAACCGGAGAATCGGAAATTGGTGTTATCGCGTTAAACAACAAGGGTGAACCGTCGGTCTCGTATAAGTCATTACATTTTCCATGGGCCTGTTGTCGAAATGGTTACGTTTATTACGGTTGCAACAAGTACGACAAATTTCTCGAAGAGATAAAGGATTTGAATCGTCCACTCGATTGCATGTGCGAGGTATCCAAATAGGATCGATCGATCGATCGAATACATCGCGGAATTAAATAAGACGACTATTTTTTCTTTTGTTTTTTTTTTCTTATGTTTGTGAGTTGAACGAAAAGGAAATAAAAAGCAAGAAATGTTGCACTACTTACTGGAAAGATAACGTTTCGATTATTGTCGTATGTACCGTACAATGAGAAAGCTCTGGTATATTCGCCGACTCTCGCACCGAACAATTGATCCATACTAAGCAACATCGTATAAATCTCATTTCTTCTCAAATCGGTAATATTTTTGTGCGTTACTACCTAAAAGAAAAAGAAAAAAAGAAAAGAAGAATATATACATTTATATATACATTTATATATACATTTATAGATACATTTATGTATACACTCGATGATATACGGAGATACGTGCAATGATGTAAATGTATGAAACATTTGTATCATAAATTTGTCAGAAAATTAATTAATTGAAAAAGAAAAAAAAGAGATCTATAACATCATCGTCATTATCGTTATCATCATCGTCATCGTCATTATTATTATTATTCGTATAGCTGATAAAAATCACAGTTATTTTATTTTAAGTATAATCATTGGATTGATATAATGTAATTACCGCGGCAAGCGTAGTCCATGTTAACGAACACATTTCTTCCTCCTCTTTTTCTCTCTTTCCCGTTAACGTTTCGTTTATACACAAAATTTTATACTTTCCGTTTCCCAAATTTGACGATACCGTATTCGATATATTGAGTTCTTTTCGTACATTTTTTAAATTTACGAATACAACGTCGGCACGACCGGATGTCAGGCAGGAAAGCGTATCAATATCGTTATCAACATCCACATCTAAAAAAGAAACATCTTTTCAAATACGTCTATTAAAAATATATTTATATATATATATATATATCTTCTTTTTTTTATATCGTTACAACAACACGTCTTGTGTATATTTGTGTAACTATATTTTTATATTATATAAATATATCAATATACATATACATATACATATATATATATATATAAAACAAATAAATGTGTTTCACCTGTTGCACATAAAGAATACAAGTTACGGGGAACGTCTGTATCCTTAATAGACGATATTCCAGGTACGCAGCTATCACCGAAAAAATTTCCAACGGCTTTGATGCTCGAACAGTCCCAATTATCGTTTGATATATTTTTCATTATTGTTACGAACGAATTCCAGCCTGTAATAATTCTCGTACGAATTTATTTTATTTTCGAGAGGTTTCAAGAAGGAAAGAGAAAAAAGAAAAAAAAGAAAAAACAAAGAAGAAAAGAAACCTCCCTCATACACACACGACGACAATACGTTTCTATGTAACGCAAGATCACACACACACACATGTTTATATACCTATACTCTCGTATCCCGTAAAACAGGCTTTGGCTCCCTTTAAATCCTTAAAACCCTTGAACGTGGAATCGCTCTTAACGATTGCGACGATCCTATTGTAATCGTTCTTTTTATTTGACGTTACTTGCAACATAGGTTTCAATCCCTTTCTGAAACACAACGATCCTAAGCACTAACGGGGTAAATTTTGTTTCTAATTATATCAACGTATACAAATAATCCACTCTCACTTGCCAACATGAAGACGTTCCTCGGGTCTGCTAACGAATATATCGGCACGATCTTCTTTGATAGCATCGAGACAAGACGTTCTATCGGATTCTTTGACGCACGATATAACCGGTTCTATACCGTATACGAAGGAAGCTTCCCTTAACCATCGGCACTTCTCATCCTCTGTGTTCGTCGATACGCACCAACGTACGCGCCTTGACGGTTGACACGTCGCACGATCGTTGGCACTCAAGAAACCAGGATCTTCCGGATAGGGAACAACAACAACAACGACAACAACAGTTGTACAGATTTGTTACATCGGTCAAGCAAACAAAAATTCTATGCTCGCGATCTTTTGTTTTTTTCGTCTTCTTTTAACACGCGCCTCTAATACATACGTCGTAATATACTCCACAATGTATGAATTTCGTGAACTGTTATCATTATTATTATTTTTTTTTTTTTATATATATATATACATTACATCGTTGCAAATAATCCGTCGGCGTTTCCAAAAGTTCCGTTTTAACGAACGTCGAGTGATAAGGCGCTAAAAGATCTTGAAGAGTATTCTTCCATGGGTTCTTCGAATTGATCGTTAAATCGATCATATTGACGGCTGTCTCTGCTATTTCACTGGAACGGATACGATACGATAGAAATGGTTGGATCGACGACGTTAAAGTGAGACAAATTTATACGTATAACAATATATATATACACACGAATATGAAAGATGATTATTACTTTCGAGCGACGATAACTGGCCAAGGTTGTCTAAGCCAAATGCATGGATTGTTTCTTTTCGCTGGTCTCGTCATACCGTCGGGACATAGATACGCATAATCTTCCTTGTTAGTTTCGACGTCCTTTTCGACGTATGAATGATAAAAAAAAAAAAAAGAAAGAAAAACAACGCATCGACGTTAATCGTGATATATTCGATACGATTAATTTGTAATGATCGAATCGTTGTCGTTCGTATCATTTATTGCATTTTTACCTTGAAATATTGAAGAACGTCATCTAATCTGACCCAAGCGATGTCACCGACATTATCGGTCAAACACAATATGGCACCATCCCGGCCATAATATTTGTCGTCGACGTAACAACTGGCCGAATTGTCGCAAAGCGAACAAAGATTTCTGTACTTTGATTCTACGAGGAACGAAAGAACGAAATAACGAACCCATACTCTAAGCGTCGATCGCTTTGTACGAGTGTACTTTAATGTCAATTTTTAAAAAGGAAAAACATTGATTTATACGACGATTAAATTACGTACTCAGTTTCGTATCGAATTTAGCGTCGGTGATCCATGGTCCAGCTATGCAAGCTGCCTCGAAATAATTAGACAACCGTGCCACTCTATTCTCTAACAATGTCTTCTCCGGATCGCACTCCTTCGGTATAATCCAATTTTCGAAATACTGCGAACGGAAAAAGAAAAACGATTATCTTGCTTCATTTCTTATCCCTTCGTTTTTGTTTTGATTTTTTTTTTTTTTTTATCATTTTATTTATAATCGAAGACTCGTGTTGGTATTTTTTTGTTTTTTTTTTGTTGTTGTTTCAGTCCTCAAATCGTTAAACGTGATATTTAATTGCCAATTGAGAACTTATAAAAAAAGCCGAGCAAAAACGCCGCGCTCACTCGGTATAAAGTTTTTCTAAGGAATTTTTCATACATCATTCATAGTTAATTCGACCGACATACGCTTTGGATCGAGATTTTTTCCTCGTTTATTCGTAAAAAAAAAGAAGAAAAAACCGCTCTTTTTTCTTTTCGTATCCCTTCTTCGCCGCCGCTGTTCTTTTTACGACGTTCGAACGTACTCGTAGAAGAGAAGGAAAGAAGGAAGAAAGACAGAAAAAAAACAACAAGGAAAATTGACGGAACTAATGGAATTCGAGACGCGATCTCGATATTAATACCGGCTGTCGCGAAATAAGAAGGAAATGCATATATTATGACGGTTGGATTCGGTCGGTTATATTTAACTTCGCTTTTAAATATCAATTGATTTTCTTCGTTATTAAGGAATCCATCAAATTTCAATCACGTTTCCAAATAATAATTTCTTAACCAAATTTTATTTTATCGATCAAATTTCCAAATAATTTCTTAACCAAATTTTATCGATCACCAAAACTAAGTGAACACGTTTGCCCGCGTGATTGGCGATTAAATAAAAAAATCGACGTATCACGCGTTCGTTACGGATTTATTTTGTTACTTTAACGTTCCGAGATTCCTTCCCCCCCCCCTCTCTCTCTCTCCCTCGTCCACTCTGTATATAAATATTTCCAATCTTATCATGAGGGAGTGGAAATAAATTCTATAGAATCGTGTAAGTGCGATAACTGACCATCGAAAGAGCTTTGGTATATGTGTCGGTGGTTTCAAATCCAGGATGACAAAATCTTTTCTCTTTGGCGTCCCACATGTTATTGATACTTCGTCTTACTAAAGCTACCATTTCGAATTGTTGTTTCTCTGGAAAAAAAAAAGAAAAGAAAAAAGGGGAGAAATTTAATGGTCCCCACCCCACTCCCTCCACGTTAATCCGATCGAACGTCGACGATCAGGTTCACCCGTTTAATTTACCCTCGGAAAAAAGTCTCAATTCGTGGGTGACTAGAAAGCTATACTTGTTGTACATGGACGCTGCCAAAAGATCTTCCGCTTGCAATAACGTTACATCGGCATTGCCAATCGTTAATTGTCGTAAACATTCGAACCTGTCGATTTAGATCGTCAAATATCTAAATAAGTATATATATATATAAATGAGATAATTATATAGAAATTACCTGTCGTTAGCAATGACGCATTCAAACGGGGATATTTTCATATTAGGACAGATTTTGTTTATCGTTCTGTTCGTATTGACACTTTCGACGATGCATATTTTCACTAGAAAGGGAAGAAATAAAAATTGAATTAAAAAAAAAAAATAATAAATAAATAAATAAATGGAGGATTGCGAATCGGATGAATTGAAAATTAAATAATGACGAACATCGTGGATTAAGGAAGATGATAATACGATCTATACGAGTGTTATTATTTGTTCATACTTTCTTCGTTGTGTTGTTCATTGGGTTTGAATATTTGAATATTTTCAAACGCTATTAACGAAGTATTTCAAACAAATGCTATAGGTATTTATAATAAAATATCATTAGACAGTATAATATCAGATTCAATTCAATTATTTATTATACCGATTATAATATTCGTGTATACCTGATGATCATTATTTTATTTTATAAAAAATCATTATCATTAATTAATAAAAAAAGAAAAAAATACCGATCGAACGAATAGAAATGGATAAACTTTGGATGCCTCGTAATAGAAAGAAAGAGAGAGAGAGAGAGAGAGAGAGAGAGAGATCGTTATTACATCACATAATGAATAATGAAAAATTCATGTACATTTTATCGACGTAAATGACGTCGTTACTTACGTTTTTCAGCATAAACGACATCGCAATCATTAGATACAAAAATCACGGCGTAGATTAAAATATGGTAATAAATAGATCGGAGATTCATTATTACGGACTCACGTTCACCTCTCGTGATAACTTTCGTCTCTCACAGGAGTAAAATAAATTTTTTTCCTTTACTTTCACTTTTTTACTTTCGCGCGTCGACTTGAAAACATTGGTAGCATCGAACGGACGATTCGAGACCAACTGACATTTTAGTCACAGATATATCTACATATATGACGAGTAAATATCAGTCAGAGAGAGAGAGAGAGAGAATAAAATGGGGAAAATACGTAGACGTTAAAACGTTGTCGAGAAATTAGCGATGGGACGATTTTTATTTGTCACTTTTGTTTCACGATAGAACGAGCACCTCTTCGTACTTTCGACAAACATTATACGAGCGGTTACTATTTAAAAGGTATAGATTTTGAACGCACGACGAAACTAAACGCTGTACGTACGTACATAAATAACTAAGTATGTAAGCGAGTAAGTAAGTAAGTAAATACGCGATACGTCATATATATGTAGTTGTATGTAGTTTTACTCCGTTCCGTCAACTTCTGTCTTCGAAGAGGATCAGCCAAGGACATTGAACGAGGAAAGGATTAACATATATATACACACAAATATATATATATATATATGTATGTATGTATATCTATCTTACAATCTTACAAGGCTGGTATATGTAATAACCGATTTCCCGAACTTTACGTATCGAATCAAAACGAGATCGAATAACATATCCGCTCCGTCCGAAACTGTTGCCACTTCGAGAACTGGAATTATTATTAAGCTTATGGTTGCCGCGAAGAGAAAGAGTGGGGAGGAGGGATTGTTACCCAGTTATTCGACTCTCCTTGTCGCGATACACATTCGGATTAAATTTCTGTGCTTACGTTAAATATATATATATATATATTTATTTATTTATTTATTTAATATTAAAATTGAAAAGGATTGTGTAGATAAAAATTTACAATTTAATTTAATATAAAATATTAAAAGGATATATGTGAAAATAATGTGTGTATATATATATATATATGTACTTATACATGTGTATAATATATATATACTTATACATATATAACTATATACATGTGTATGTATATAGTTGAAATATTTTATATATTTTAATCCAATCATATGATATTATCATCACCTTTTGTCATTTTCCTTGATAAATAGGTAATTCAATAAATACGATATCATTTCCGCCTTTTACTACCGTATATAATAAAAGAACATAACAGTAGTTGCATGATTAACTAGTTGTATATATGTAGTCATGTATGTTTAATTGATAGGATGACGCGATCTCTAGAGTGGATTATTAATCAAACGTAATCATTCGACAGAAACAAATTTCAGATTTGTTTACACGCGCTCGAATAGGGCTGCTCTTCTTCTTCTTTTTGTTTTTTTTATTTTTTTTATTTCAACATTTATATTTCTCATTTCATTTTTACGATACAACTATCAAACGGCAATAAAGATAATGCTCGCAGGTTTCGTATACCGTACCGAATCGAGAAATGTTTATCTACGTTATGCTACAAAGATAAGTTAGATACATTATCATTATCAAGATAATTTGCATCACATTACCATGTCGATGTGTCTTGTCTAACAATACATATGATTCTTAGAAATGATAAGTTTTAGTGTTGCCACGTTGTGCACAGATTCTTTAATAGAATTGGTTATAGCATTTCGATCTTCTCATCTTCTACTAGTTCGAATTAGTAGCGATGCTTTGTCATACATTTGGAATGATACGTTGACGTATTAAAAAAAAAAAAAAGAACTAAATAAATAAATAAATAAAACAAAAAAGAAACTGTGAGAAAAAATACAATCCCGTGACTTAATTCTACAAGAACTTTGCGAGGTAAATAATTATTTTATTATTCTAAGAAATATACTGCGTGCAAGCGTTTATATGTGTAGGATGTAACCGTGTCTGCTACTTTGTATCTATGATAAAAAAAAAAGAAAGAGTAATTAAATGTTATTAACAGATCTTATAAATGCGATTAGAAATAATTACCTATCGTGTTATTATGCTTACGCAGTTTCTTTCTATTTTTTTTTTGTTGTTTTTTTTCTAATCCGTAACAAGGCAGTATTCTACTATGCACTTTGAAATATTTTTTTTCTTTTCTTTTTTTTTGTCAAAACATAATCATTGCCTTTGCTTCGCGAAAAGAGAAAGTTATCGACCGTTGACATCCACGACCATTTTGTTTTTTATTTATATAATGCATCTAAACGAGAGAAAACAAAAAGCAAAGTATCTTATCGTGGAGGAAAATGATAAAAAGGTTCGATAAAATGACCAGTACGTAATGAACAATAATAGATGCAAGTTTGCTCGTTAAAAGTCGATCCACTCTTCGTTTAAAATAAAACGTCAAATTGTACAGTATCTAATATTACTAAATTAATCGTAAACATCTATTTTTGTCCTTTCGAGAAACACGGAGTGACCATAAACAGCGCTCTACAGTGTCGGTTCATTAAACTAAAAGAAGTTATTTTATTTGGGAAACTGTGATTTATATATGTATATATATACGTGATATGTGTATTCATATCCATATATTTTCGATTATTTTTATATCTTTACTCTATGGACTTAGTTGAAACGTACCTTTCAATTATGAATTGTGATTTTTACGATAAATATAAAGATATAATATGGTGAAAAGTGTTGGATATTTAATAAATACGTTGTCGATATATGAAGTGTCATTCTAACCTATAATGTTACAAGGATATCTTAGATGCTTATTACAAAATACGTTCCAATATTCGTAAATGATGACGATTATTATATTTTAATGATACATTGAGTGATATATATATATATATATATTTGTATTTATTGCTTACTCAACATTTTTTTATCCATTTCTTTATATCAAGTAATCATTTGTTCGGCCAATTCTGTCACAAAATAACTTTGATAAACGATCGAATTGTCGTGAATGAAAATTATTATTAGAATTACAATTAAGCATTGGTATTATAAATGTGAAACATATTTTTGTAATATAGCCGATGTAGGAAGAAAAAAAAAGTAAAAAGATAAATAATGAACTCTCTACCGTGATAGTAACTACACGTGTTATCGACACGTAGTAGTATCATTAGTTCCAAAACACGCCGTAATTTACTTCGGCGTGGTAAAATGTAACAAAACAAAAAAAATATATATATATATATAAATTAATGTCCAACGACAATTACTAAATACAATTGTTTTTTTGTCCGATTAAAATCATATGATACGTTAAAATTCATATAATTTAGTAATTTATTTTATATTTATGACATATCGTGTGTGTGTGTGTGTGTGTGTGTGTGTGTGTGTGTGTGTGTGTGTGTTAAATTTATATATCGTCTTTTAATATTTTCGATTTATTTAAATAAATAAAGCGGACGGACCTCTATAGGGAAGAGATTGAAACGATGAAGATAAATTATGTTCAGTTACCCGTAAAAATGCATTACTTCTTCTTCATGGGAGGTAAGTGAGAAATATTACGTGTCGACGAGGTTTTATCCGGGGCGGGAAGGCGGGGGGAGGGGGTTGCAGGAAAAAAGAGCACATTTAGGCGCCGAACGTTTCGATATTCATATCTGTCCGATAGAATTTTTGTAAATATTTCATTTTAGCGATGGGTCCTATACTCCCTTTTTTACCGGTATATGGTAAACAACTGGGAGTATCACCTTTGGTCATGGGTAGCGTTACTGCGGTACTTCCAATTTTATTTCTCATTGCCAAACCGGTGTTTGGATTCTTAGTGGATCATTTTTATAACTGGAGGAAATCGATATTTATCGCTTTATTAACGATAACGAGCGGTTGTTATATATGCATATATTTCGTACCCGCAATACCGAATCAAGTTACAATCAATTACAACGACGTACCATGCTCGTCGTTATATGACTGCGAGTTTTACGTGAGTGATATATAAATTTCCTACTTGTTTTTTTCTTTCTTTTTTTTTTAGAGAGATATAACATAATCGATTTATTTTTCTCAATATCTTCCCTCGTTAGGACGCAACAACGTCGAATTGCGTAAAGAGGAAAAATGCAACAACGTGTAGGTGGATATGCGACGATGGAAAGAACTATAATACGTCGTCTTTCGTACGAATGAATACGAATCAGGAGGAATCATCGAACGCAATTTGTTTCGTCGATGTAACAAAAGTCACCAATTGTTCAATAAATAATAATAATAATAATAATAATAATGATAATTGTACGAGAACAAGTACGGTTTTGGAGGACAATTATAATTTGTATATATCAATGACATTTTGGAGTTTCGTACTTTTAATGTCGCTTGGTAACATAGGTTTCAATATTTCGAATTGTATCAGCGATGCAATTTGTTTTGATGTTTTAGGTACATATATATATGTATATATATATGTGACAAAATAATGTAAATATTTTTTCTTTTTTTTTTTTTTTATTATTATTATAATTATAATTCATTATTATAAGATAGAAGTGAATTGAAAATAGGATAACATCGTAAAATGACGCGATTATTATTTCGCGTACATATCGTTTGTATTTGTAGGAGAGGGTGGTCAAATGGGATATGGCAGGCAACGTGTATGGGGTACCATAGGTTTCGGTATTTCTGCCTTTTTAGCTGGTTACACCGTAGATCTATGGTCCGAGGGAGAAACCATAAAAACTTATACGCCCGCTTTCATACTCATTTTTATTTTTACCTCTGTCGATCTGCTGTGTTGTACGAAATTGAAGGTGACTTAATTATACGTATATTAAAGATATATCCCTTTAACTCTCTAATGGCGTCAATTAAATTTTACCGATATATTTAAATATGTCAAATATATATATATTTTTTTGTTTGTTTGTTTGTTTGTTTTGTTTGCAGTTACCTATTATGTCAGGATCTACGAGCATCATGAAGGACGTTTATAATTTATTGAAGTTGAAACCGATATTTATATTTTTATGCTTTGCCACGCTCGCCGGTATTCTTGACAGCTTCATGATTTACTTTTTGTTCTGGTAATAAAAAAAAAAATAATAATAATAAAAGAGTAATGAATGAAAGAAAAGAAAAGAAGAAGGAACTGTTATATATCATATAATAGGATAAATGGCGATACATGTGTAAAACAAAATAGATTTTTCCTATAGGTACTTAGAGGATCTATCGAAGGCTATCGGTTACATGCACAAAATAAAATTAATAGAAGGACTAATAGTGGCGGCTCAAACGTTAGGCGGCGAAGTAATATTCTTTTCGTTGTCCGGTAGTTCATTGCTATTTATATATATATTTTTGTATTCTCTTCCCCATGTTTTTTTCCTATTCACTTTGCGAACAAATGACAAAGACGGCTCTTAATCGACGTTAAACGACCAACTTCAATCGATTCTCACGACTTTTTGTAGGGAAAATATTGAAAAAAATCGGATACGGATACAGTTTTGCATTTTGCCTATTGTGTTACTCTATACGACTAACATTGATATCATTGGCGTCAACGCCTTGGTGGGTAGTGCTTATCGAGTTCTTCATGCAAGGCCCAACTTATGCACTTTGTTATACGACTATAGTCGCATATGCGAGCGCGGTATCGCCTCCAGGTACATCAGCCACTGTTCAAGGGATTGTCGCTGGAATGGACGATGGTTTAGGTATTTATTACGTTTGAAGTGTAATTATCAATCTTACGCCACAATCCGATTCGACTTTAGATTAAAATAATTTTTTTCTTTTTTTTTCTTTTAACAGGTTACGCAATTGGTAGTTTATTAGGTGGAATTTTATACAAAGAAATGGGAGGTGTGATCACTTTGCAAATTTTTGGTGCGATAGCCATGTTGTCTTCGTTAATTTACGTATTCTTACACGTTACTTATCTAAAACACGCGACACCAGGTGAAAAATGAAACAAATTATTATTATTATAAATGAAACGTCCTTAATAAGGGATATGTGTGTGTGTGTGTGTGTATATATATGATATAACCAACATTTTTACCGTTGTGTAGATACTCGAAGAAATGTTGAGTGGAAGTCACCGAAGGATGCAAATATGGAATGTACTGTTGCCGAGAAATAACAGTATCATAAACAAATTTTTATATATTATATATATTATATATATATATATATATATATATATATATATATATATATCGTAAACATATTTACAATAAATACGTACGCATGTATGTACGTATATACTCTACAGATTCCCGTTGGTAATAACGATATACTTGTTATATAAGAATATAACAAGTGTATTAATTTTTTAAACATTTTGTACAAGATAACTAAATATATGGAAAAAATAAAATAAAAATTAACGACATTCTCTTGTACTTTGAACAAAAATAAAAAATAAAAAAGAAACCGATAAATACTCTTTACGATAAATACAACAAAATTAAAATGATCGTACGCGTGTACGTAATAAAAATAACAAATAATACATGACCATGCATTTACAATTATCGTTATGAATGAAATTAATGCAAAAAGATCAATTAACATTCGAACGATCTAAGAAAATCTAATGGAATAAAAATAATTTTAAAATTGATAACAATATGTGTATGTATATGTATTATATGATATATATATACATATATATATATATATATATGTATATGTACATCGAATTACGATTACAAATGTGATTATTTTCGTTATCATCATCGTTTGAAAGTCACATCATATCTAACAAACACACACGATTAATAATTAATGTTTATATATACATACATATACGTAACGGCAAAATACTATTAGAGAGACAAAGATAACCGATCACGTGACAAAGATGACAGGTGTTTGGCGCTTGGACAGTTTGCCGTCCGATGTTCTGATCTTAATTTTTAATTATTGTCATGCCTTCGATTTGGTACGACTCAGTGAAGTTTGTACAAGATTTTATGATATCATACACGATGATGCTCTTTGGAAAAAGAGGAGTAATCAACCGCTCGTGACGAATCAAGCTTCAGCAAAATTTCGTGAAAGGTTGGTAGGTTAATGATTTAACTTTTACTTATTGAACTTGTTCTTTTGTAACATATTAAATATTAAACCTAGCTTAGGAATATATTGAGTATTAGTGAGTATTCACGCAAAATACTTGTTTATTGTATCATAGATCCAATGTTCTGTTATTATATTATATTTTATTTTATTTTATTTTATACCTTTTTATTTTTATATTTATTTTTCTACACAGATGTAATCCATTGTTATGCCTCCGTAAAAAGTGGCACGTCTCCCACAACTGGCAGTATGGACGTTACAAGAAAAAATTTATTTTCTCCCAAAAGGCCAAGCTGATGCCTTGGTTGCAATTGACTGAAGACATATTGTGGTGGAGCGGAGGCGATAGACTTTGTGGTTTTAGACGGAGTGAACCGCTTAGAGGAACTGTACTTGTTTTTAATGAGAATGACATTGGAAGCGATATTTGCAAATTTGTTGTTAAGGACGAGTACATCGTATCCGGACACAGGTAAAGATTTCTTAAAGTTTATACTTTGACCGAGGAAGTATTTATTGTATTGTCGCTCTGTTATAGAGATGGTAGTTTGAAATTTTGGACTAAGGCAAAACGAGGAGACGATCATATTTGCTTCAGTATAGACAGGGCGCACTCGTCCGACGTTAATGCCGTAGATAAGATTGGTCAAATTATTGTATCTGGTGCCGGAGATGGGATCGTAAAAGTAAGCGTGTAAAAACTATGTCTTTTGTGAAAGGAAAACTAAATTAGAAAGTCATGCATATTCAGGTTTGGAAATTACCCAATAGAAGATACACCGAACCACCTTTGGCAAGTATTAACGTGAGAGATAGGATATGGTCTGTCGTAGCTGAGCCAACAGGATTAAAATTTGCCGTAGGTTCATCCGGAAATGGTGATGGACCACCTCTAAACATATTTGATATCGAATGGTAAATATACTTTAATCTTATCTCTCATTATGCATCATATACAATAGCAATGTGACAATATTATAATTTAATTATTGATGTTAATAATATATAACATAATGGAGAAGAAATTCCATTGTCTTTAGAAATATTTAATTTCGTATTTATCAAAGTTTTTTAATATACATATATGTATATATATACTTGCAATACGAACAACGATTTATCCATCCCTCTTACCAAAGCATGTTTTAGTTGCAGTATATCGGATATAGTTAAGCACAACTGGAGACGAGGAGCAGGAATATTGGACATGGTTTGGGATAATCCGCATACTCTACTTACATGCGGATATGATACTTATATTAGAAAATGGGACATGAGGTAAATATATATATATATATATTTTTTGTTCTTTTCTTTGCTTATTTTTTTTTTTTTATAATTAATATTTCACCCGTTACTGTTGTGTATTATAGGTGTGGAATGTGTGTATCTTCATGGGCTGATCCTACAAGTGCAACTCTGTATTGTATTTCTTCGGATTACCAGCATACTTTGGTTTCCGGAACACAATTTAACTGTAAAGCGGTTTTGTGGGATCAAAGACAGAAACATTATGTACAGGTATTAATGTCTTATGTCACTTAAAAATATCTTTACATTTATCAAATAATATTTGCATTTTATTTTTTTTGTTTTTTCTTTTTCCTCTTTTTTTTTGTTTTTTTTTTTGTTTTTTTTGATATTACAGCTTTACTTCATGAACTTACGTATGTCAAGTCCTATTTATAGTATCAGTTTTGATAGTTGTCATCTTTATGGCGCGACAGATCAACACTTAGCCGAACTTACATTCTCAGGATACTCTTACGAGGAAATTAATTACAGAGAAATGTTGACGTATGAATTCGTTCATGTTTAATTTTACGACCATGACCAAGTGTAAATTACGAGAGAAATTTTTAATAATTTGTACAATTGTCTTAATGACTGAAATATGCCAGATTGAAAGGAAAAAAATTTTATAATTGTAAACGTGGTCGAAATAAAAGATTCTAAAGGTATGTTTAACAACGTTGTTGTTTTAAATGTATACACATTATACATGTGTGTGTGTGTGTGTGTGTGTGTGTGTGTGTGTGTGTGTGTGTGTGTGTATTGTTACTGTTATACAAAACTAATTTCAGAGATGCAACCTTCCAAGTCCGTAATTTCTTCTTATAACACCTTTATAATATTATAATCTTAAAATATAAACAATTTTATACCATATCACCTTTAACAATAATATACACCGCAACAATTATTAGTTTGAAAATTATTTTTTAAAACCAAGCACGACGAGTTTAAGTATCCGCTTAAGTAACATTTTTCCATTCGAAGTTTTATATGCTCATTCGACTTTGTATATGTATATATATATAAAAAAAAAAAAAAAAGAGAGAAGAAATCTTATCAGAGCATCGTTCTGATCATATAATTAAGGATACCTCCGTGTTGATAATATATTAAATCGACTTCCGTATCGAAACGTACAATAACTTCGAATTGTTTTCCTTGATCGGTCGTTACCGTAATATTTTGACCTGGCTGACAATCGCTAGGAAGAATGATGTTAAATTTTTCTAAACCGGTTAATCCCAACGATTCCGCGTTCTGTCCTGGAAGATATTGTAGCGGTATAATGCCCATTCCAACGAGATTGGACCTATTAAACCATAAACAAATAAAAAAAAGAATACATCAGTTGTATCATCAATGGATAAGATTTATATATTTTTCGATCGACCGAATACTCGAGTTAAGTATTCAATCGAGTTGACGGTATTGAAGAGATCTTTTTTTCACTTCATTGATTACCTGTGAATCCTTTCATAAGATTCGGCTATTATAGCACGTATACCAAGAAGGTACGGTCCCTTGGCCGCCCAATCTCTGGACGATCCAGAACCATACTCCTTACCAACCAAACATATCAAAGGAGTCTTGTCCTTCCTATACTTTTCCGCGGCATCGAATATATCCATCTGTGAAAGTACAACAATAACGAAATGTTCCCGATTAAATATTATAGGAGCTATTTAAAAAAAAAAAAAAATTAAATTAATTAAATGCGCGTAAAATACAATACAAATGTACTCTCTAGCGATACCTCTTCGTTGGTTGGTATATAAATTGTTCTTGGTCCGGGTTTACCGATAAATTTATTTAACAAACGTATGTTGGCGAAAGTTCCTCGCATCATAACGGAATCGTTACCTCTGCGCGAGCCATAGGAATTGAATTCTTTCGGTGTTAATCTAAAAAAAAAAGAAAAAAAAACACCAAAATTATAACAAATACGATCATCACGGACTACGGAGCTGTGCGTTAAATTTAAGTCGTTGCGATCAATCGAAAAATCGAGACTTACCCACGGCTCGAAAGGTATCGCGCCGCTGGAGAATTACGTGCGATGCTACCAGCAGGACTGATGTGATCAGTCGTTACAGAATCACCGAGATTCAAGAGCACACGTGCGTCAGTAATGGATTCTATTTTGGGAATCTCCTAAATAATGTATATATATATATATGTATATATATAAAAAAGAAGAAAGTATATATTCGAAAGATACGCGTAAAAGGGTAACGATCAGTTTTCTTTTTTTTTCATTTTCTTTTTCTTAAATTCCCGCATACAACACATATAAAGGCGAAAGAGGAGAAGCGAATATTTTCCATGAATACGCATACGAACGCAACCCACCTTCTCGAGCTTATCGAAATATGGCGGTTTTTGAATATATGTGGAATTAACATCCCAAGGATATAATTTACCATCAGGGGCTACCAAATTCAACCAACTGCTGCTACCTTTTTCAATTTTTTCATATACTTCTTTAAACATGGCCGGTATAACGTATTTTTGTTCGACGCTTTGTATTTCCTTCCTCGTAGGCCATATATCTTGTAGAAATATGGCCGTTCCGTCTTTTTTGTACCCTGTTATTATTAAACCGGAGAAAAACAATATTATTTATTTATTTTATTTATTTATTTATTTATGATCATTATTATCATTGATATCACGATAAAATTCGCATACCCAAAGGTTCCTTTTCAAAATCAATATCGACAGTCCCAGCAATGGCGTATGCTATAACCAATAACGGCGATGCCAAATAATTTGCTCGCGTGTTTGGATGAATTCTACCCTCGAAATTTCTATTGCCGGACAACACGCCGCAGCATACAAGTTCGTTCTAAAAATGTGACAATATATACATGGGATCAGATGTGACGATTAAAAAGAAAAGAAAAAAAAATAATAATAAAGAAGAAAAAATACTTGTTCTATCGATCGAATCGATTGATCATACCTTTTCTATGGTATTAACTATGACTTCTGGGAGTGGACCGCTATTGCCGATACAAGTCATGCATCCGTAACCAATGTTATCAAAGCCCAATTTCGACAAATACGGAATAACGCCGCTCTCTTGTAGATAATACGTTACCACGCCGGAACCAGGCGACAATGATGTTTTTATATAGGGCGCTACTGTTAATCCAACCTCAACGGCTTTTCTAGCCAAGATACCTTTTCGAGAATGATCGTCGAATATTTATTTTTTTATTCATTTTTTGTTTCGTATTAAATTTCTAACTAAAAGTAAAATCCGTTCGGGAGGAACGGACCACCTATCGTAATTTTGGATCGTTTATTACCTGCTCCTAACATAACGCTGGGATTGCTGGTATTCGTGCAACTTGTAATTGCCGCAATAACAACCGATCCGTGTCTTAACTTATAATCTTTTCCCTCGTACTCGAACATACCGACGCTGTCCAATTTTTCTTTACTTAATCCGTACCCTTTGAATCCTACCTGAAAAAGTAAAATTAATTTCTTTTTATTTTCTTTTTATTTATTTATTTATTTATTTTGTAATTAATTAATCATACTCTTCACGATTATAATTTGATTGATATGAAAAACAATGTAGATTTTATTGTATCGTTCCCAAAATGAGATTTGCACGAACAACGAGGTAATTAATTAGAGAAAAATTATAAGAATGAAAAGAAAAAAAAGAAAAAATAAATGAATAAATAAATAAATAAATAAAAAATAATTGTAACAGAAAAAATTTGTGGAAAAATTTTCCTTTTAACGGATGATCTTCAAGATACACCACAATCGATATTCATTAATCATAAACTTGATGACTAATCACTTTAGAATGACGTTGAAAGGTAACATCGTTAAAGAGTCGTTAATGAATACGTATTAGGAAATACGATGTCCGTGTCGTTATTTTGTCATTTCCTTAGGGAGGGGGGTAGTTATGGGAGGGGAAGGGAGGAACCTTTTAGAAACGGGACGTCGTTCAAGATTATCGAAAGAGATATTTAAATACCGATATAATATAATATATGGATACTTGAGAAATCATTTTCATTTACTTATTTATTTAATTTCTTTTTTCTTTTTGTTCTTTCAAGTACTATCTCATTCGTTCCTTCCTACGAAGTGACCACCGTACCTATTGTCAAGTTTAAATTACTTTTCAAATTTTCTAAGGCCATTTCGTGAAAATATCTACCCTTAAAGTACAACAAACGTTACTTTCCATTCTTTCGATTTTATGAGGGTACCCATCCCCGGATATTGAACGATCGAAATGACTAATGTGTTACGGCTCAAGAAAGCCAGCCTGCCTTTTGACAATTTCGAATACTTTGACCGATCGTAAAGCGATTAAAAATTAACAAAATAATAAAAAGAATAATAAAAAAGAATAAACAATGCTATATAACTTGACAACATATATTTATGATAAATTATTATTATTATTATTATTATTATTATTATCATTATTTTTTTGTTTGTTTTCTTTTTTTACAAAATATCCTTTAAACGTTCGATACACAACGACATCTATAAAACCATTGGAAATTGTTTTAATAATTTTCAAAATGAACGATTACGAAGGATCGGGAAGTTAATTAAAAAAAAAAAAATCTATTTTAAAGTACTCACGATATAGCGCGCAAAGCGAATACGCGAGAGAAGCGTCGTTTCGAACCGAAAATGTGAACTGTGCAAAATTAAAAAAGAAAATGTAGTATCAGCGATTTCTATTAGGTCGCAATGACTTCTAAAGCTCGACAATTGGCAAGTATGGAAAAAAAAATGTCTGTGTGTATGTATATATTTCTTTAAATTAATCTCAAAGAAATTCGATTGCTACGCGGCCGGTTTTTTTGACTTAGATATTTTTTAATATCTTTATAAAAAACTAAATCGTACAACAACGTATTCACAATAAGGATCATTATATTTTTATCTTTGCTAATTTTTTTTTTCATTTTGTTTTTCTTCTCTCTCTCTCTCTCTCTCTCTCGTTTGTTCCCCTCCCCTCCCCCCTAACATTTCAACGTCATACCCAAATCATAAAATTATCGCGCGTATTGAAATTTTACCATGACAATCGTGTTAACTCGAACCGATCGAAAGGAGAAGATAAAAAAAAAGAAAAATAATACGAATATTTTTGGTCGTATTTCCAAGAAGAGGTATAAAACACATCGTTCGAATTAATTTAAAGTACGTCGTAATAGCGATCAATTAAGATATTTTATAGAAACGTGAAAAAATATCAAGGAACGATCGAACAAATGGTATAAGTCAGCATGTTATAACAAAGTGTGTTACCGAGGATTCATCAAATATCTTACGCTATCGTGTATAAGCGTAATATTATATTGGCGTTGGGTGTTTAAAAAAAAAAAAGAAAAAAAAATGAGATAAAAGAGAACGATCAACGACTCATTTCAATTACTCGAATCGCTGGCTAATTATGGATCGTTTGAAATAATATTCGTACATCTATTAAAACGTGAACGATTCTAATGAGAATCGTGCCGAAGCCAATGAACGAATATGCGCGGTGTTCGCAAGGAGAGGGGGGAGGGTTTGTAAGTTCGAAATTTCTAAAATTCTGACTGACAGTTCGAAGGTGGGTATTCGTTGACGACATTATTCGTGGGACTTAAGAAGTGGAGGGGGAAAGGTTGGGCCATGAGGTATAAATTTCGAAGCCGTAAGCTAAGGTCATCAGTGCACGGATAACAATACAGAGCGCATCATGTGTAAGCATTTAAATAACTCCGTCGGTCATCATTTTTTAACGTTTTCCATCTTTAAAAAAATCATACTTTTAATTTTTAACTTTAATCTTTTTTTTCTTCTTTTTTTTTTTAGAGTTATATAAATGGTGAATATCTATTTTTCCTTTTTTTTTTGTTTTTTTACCAGTCATTTGAAATTTTTTTTTATACTTTTGAGGAATATACAACAAATGGAATTTTATTGTGAGTATTCGTTCAACAACACACGTATCACGAAAAATATAGCATTAATTGAATGTGAGATTAGGAGGATTAATAAAATAAAATAAAAAAAGAAAGAAAAAAAAATTAAAGAGATTGCCGTTGGGTGAATTCTCTTCCGGTCTGACTAATAAAATGTCTCACCGGGTAGGATTTATCCAACATCTGTCTCTGTCTGTTACTCGACTCGCAGGATCATCGAATAATCAAGGATATATCAAATCTGTTTGTCGGAGACGAAGTATAGATCCAGTGACAAGGTTATAATTGAAATTGTGACTAGATCGAAATACTCGTCCTCGATGGCAAGAAATTACACCGCAGTTGGATCTCATTGTGAACTATACAGGATCGAATAAAGAGGTCCTGTTTATTTTTCTTTGGTAATCTAGCTGTATGGTAAATTCTAAGGTCATAAAGCTAGATTAGCGGGATGAAATACATAGGACGCGACATCGAACGAATTTTCGAACAGAAGAGAGAGAGAGAAAGAGAATGAGAGAAAAAAAGAATGACTTGGATCTGCGGGAACTATTGCTGGGATGTGTTTTTCATAATATTATCATATCACAGCACTAATTGCCCAGAACCTTTTCGTTCGATCTTCCAATGAAACATTCGATCATAATTTTTGTGCTAACAAATCTGCGATTTGATCGAAACTTCTTATTTTATGCGGAAATTGCGCTAACATTCGTCAGCCATATTATTCTCAAGTACGATATAAAACAAATATAATTTAGATTGACGAGATTAATTAACCGTCACTGGGTTATATTTGCTCTACATCAGTACTGTTTTATTGTCATCGCATCTCTCTCTCTCTATATATATATATATATATTTGTTTTTTTTCTTTATTATAATTTGTACTTTTACGACACCGGAAATGTTTTTGGTATTGTTTGTTTAATTAATCTCACCTTGTTTGAAAGGCAGGTATTAAAATCTGTCTTCATGTCACGTATGGATACTCGATCGTGAGGTCTTTTCGGGCCACTAACGCAGGATACTACAGTATTTAAGTCCAAGTAAATAACTTCGGAGAATATAGGATCTTGATTCTTATCGTCGTAATTTCTTAACATACGTACAGCGGACAGATACTTCTCGATATTCGCAATATGTTCATCCGATCGATCTAAAAAATTCATAAATATTAGAAATAGTTTTAATTCTTTTTTAACGTTATAACGTCAATGAAGACCTCTTTTTAACTCTTATATATTTTTACGACAAACATTTGCTCGCACGATAAGAACAACATTATTTCGATATCTTACTAGTTTGTTTGAGATATGCTAAACTCTCTTTATCCACCGCAAAAAAACCAACCGTGGCTCCATACTCGGGACACATATTGGAGATCGTCGCGCGGTCTGCTATACTCAATTGTGATACACCGGAGCCAAAAAATTCTACAAATTTTCCAACAACACCTACTTGACGAAGATTCTATAAATATTCAGTTCTTTGTATTTATTAGAAACATTACGTGTTTATATATATATATATATCATATCTTGTGTAATATTAGAGATATTAAATTATTTACGGACCTTAGTAATAGTAAGTACCAAATCTGTTGATGTTGCGTATTGATTTAAAACACCTTCTAACTTGTAACCAACAACTTTGGGTATTAACATGGACACCGCTTGACCTAGCATAACGGCTTCTGCTTCAATACCTCCAACACCCCATCCAAGGACACCAAGACCATTAATCATAGTCGTGTGTGAATCTGTTCCAACCACACTATCAGGATAAAGAAGACTATTGCTATCGAATACTACCCTGGCTAAATATTCTAAATTCACTTGATGGACAATACCACTTCCCGGTGGTACAATCAACATATTTTCAAATGCTTTAGCTCCCCATTTTAAAAACATGAAACGTTCCTTGTTCCTTTCAAATTCCATGTCTTCATTTTTTTTCAATGCATCTGAACTACAAATATTAAGTTTCTTAAATATCTATTGTGTATAATAATAATATAATGTATTTATATTGTATTGTATTGTATTTTACACATTCTATTAAATTTGTTAACGAAATAATTGATAATAATCTAATAATTTAATAATTTACCTTCTGGTAAAATCAGCTTGTATAGAATGATCAATCACAAGATCTGAAGGACAAATAGGATTTATTTTATCAGGATTACCATTTAATTTTTTAACAGCATCTCTCATAGCAGCAAAATCTACGACTGCTGGAACTCCGGTAAAATCCTGTAAACAAAAGAAAATTAAATTAAATTAAATTAAATTAAATTGTATACAAATTATCAATAATAAGAATTTTTGGAATTTAAAATCCTCACAAAATGATTTCAATACGTACTTGTAAAATTACTCTAGACGGTTTGAACGATATTTCAACTCCTTCAGGAATCGTTTGATTAATCTCCCAATCGAGAAGTTTTTCAACATCACTTTTTTTCACTTGAAATTCATCGCAATTTCTTACACAACTCTCTAATAAAACTCTTATTGAGAAGGGCAGTCGGTCTAAAAAAGAAAAAAATAAATGAATAAATAAACAAAATAAAAAATATTGTCATTCGTTTATATTTTAATACAAAAATTTTATAATATATCCAAAGTTTTGATTTTTAATAATATTATAAATACCATATTTTTCTCCTAATTGAGTGACATCATAATAACGATGAGTTGGCTTATTTTCTAAAGTCTTCAGCAACTGCTTGTAAGGATTTTTATCTGAACATAAACAATATTAATTATTGTTTAGTACGATATTAATTAATTTAGTACAAAAGACTAAAATATAAGATTTCTATTATGCAGCCAGCATCAATATCTTATACAGTTATATAAATATAAATAAAAAAATGTATTAAATTATTATATATATATATATATATATATATATATATATATATATATATATTCCAATTTTCTTATTACTAATATAAATGTAAAATAATATAAAAAGTATAAAATTGTATTAACTAGAATACGGTCATATATATATATATATATATATATACACACACATTCATATTAATATATATAGTATACAAATCATATATATGTACATACATATATATATAAGTAGTATTATAAAATATTTCATTAATAGAAAAATATTTGAAAATATTTGGCAATAAATCTACATATCAATGATAGCTGTCTATTTACCAGATGAATGTCTCATTCTGTTAATAATACGATTAATTTTAAATCTTCTAAATAGAATAAACTGCATACCGAGCGCGCCCATAATTTTAAATATATTTCAAATAAATCCCTTATATATTTGTCGGTATACATTTTAATAAAAATAAATGAATGATTGTTAAGATGTGTCAAAAAAAAAAAAGAAAAAGAAAATTAAAGACAATGAAATAAGATTGGTAAACGAATATAAAAACTATCAACCCACCAGCCATGACCGTTGTTGCTTCAGTCACGTCGTCCATTCACACGCAATTGTGACTTTTCATGACAGAATAATGAGAGAGAAATTAATCAGTAACTGTATTGCGTGCACTTCGAAGTGCAACCATTGGTTACACGATCTCCCTCTGGAGAGGAATACAACAAAGCACAGTTTTAAAACATAGATCTTATAACTCGTATGATGGGGCACCGAGATACTTCCCGTTCAATTTTTTTTTTTCAAATTAATATTTAAAAACGAAGAAAAATTAATATCTTTAACTTATGTCTCGTTTCGATATATTTAAGTATCTCTTGATTATTGACCGTAAACGTTTTGAAAAATATAACGAAAAACAAAAAAAAATAAATAAATTAGACAATGTTCGTTCGCGCGTTAAAAGCATCTATTATTCGATTAAGTCACATGAACGTACTATAGATTACGCCTGACTTAAATTCGAAAAAAACAAACAAAAATAGATGTTTACCACTTTGAGAGAATTTATATTTGAGTACTATATTTAGAATTGACTTGTCCTTGAATGTTTTATAATATTCAACGTAGATAACGATAGGGACAAACCAATAAACGATAAGATATATTAAATCTCTATATACTTTATATATATGTATATATAAATTTAGTTCTTTATAGTTTTATGCAGTTTCTGACGTGAAAAAAATCCCATTTTCCTGGAAAAAGATAAATGATCTTTATCGCGTCATTTCGTTCTTTTTTTTTATATATCCGATTGTAGTTACAACTTCGACATCCTTTTTGTGTTGCGTTTACTTTACAATATAAAATAGGATATATTTTTAAAAAGATTCAAGTTATTTCTTTATTTTTCTTTATCTTAATAAAATGTAAGTTATTACAGAACTTTTAATTTTACGTTACATTATTTTTTACATACTCGTATAATTAACAAATTTGTTTTAATAATTGAAGCATTGGAATATGGAAAATCACATCAGACCACCCGAGCCTTTGAGTAATAATACCTCAAAGACTTGGTTCATTTGGAAAGAACAATTTCTTATCTTTATGAAATTGCTTGGTCATATGTCTCGTCCAGAAAACTACAAGGCAAATCTTTTCAAAAATTTTATAGGACCAATAGGTCTAGAAATAATATCGAAGTTATCATTTGATAGGCCAGAGGATAAGGATAATTTGGATATACTATTGAAAAAAATAGACGAATATCATAATCCTCCACGAAAGGATATAGAGAGACGATATCAGTTTTTTAATAGCTCTATGAAAAGCAACGAAACAATAGAAAATTATATCCAAAGTTTGAAGGTACGTTAGGCACGATAGATGTTTTACATTGTAATTATACACCAAATTAACGTACATGTATACAATTGATATTAATTATGTTTTTATAGGAGAAAGCAAAAGAATGTAAATTTGATAAATTGGCAGAAAGTTTAGTAATAGACGTTATCATTCTTCATACTACTGATAAGGCATTGCGCAAGAAATATTTACAAGAAAACAAACTTGATTGTGAAAAGATTATAGAAATTTATAAAAATCATAAAATTACAACATTGGAAGCTGGCTCTATAAATTTTACACAAACTAAACAAAAATATAAACCTATTGCAGTTCCCAAAGAAACAGAACCTTCCAATTACCAACAAAAGAGATCTTGTTGGAGATGTAAAACTATACACG
Organism: Dolichovespula media; assembly: GCA_911387685.1. Lineage (NCBI taxonomy): Eukaryota > Metazoa > Arthropoda > Insecta > Hymenoptera > Vespidae > Dolichovespula > Dolichovespula media. The sequence continues at coordinate 4,369,528 of OU426865.1, forward strand.
AAATAAAACAATGTCCAGCTTGGAATCATAAATGTAAAAAGTGTAACGAATTGCATCATTTTGAAATATCTTGTCGAAATGTCTTATCGCAACAGAATAAACCGTGCCATAAAAGTATGGTAAGTTATTTATTTTAACGCAAAAATATAAATACAAAGATTATATTTTGCTATAAATTCCATTTCAATGTATATTTTGGTATAAAATGCTTTTTTAATTTTTTATTTTAGAATAATTTGAATAAAGCAGAAAAATCATCGAACGGTTCCAAGATATTGAACAATCTGTTAAAATAATATTCTCTCTCTCTCTCTCTCTCTATATATATATATATATATATATATATATATATATATATATATATATCTTTATAAGATAAAATATTTTAATATAAAGAAGGCATTATTATTCTATTATTTTATATAGCAGATAAATATATAATGAAAATATTTTTGATATAATGGTAATTGAATATTGTACTTTATGTTGACTTGTTCTGTATTCTAATAAATACGTTAGTAAATAAAGGAATAGGTTATATAAAAAAATGTTTGTTACAATCAATATATAATAATTATTGATATATTATGCATCGTAGCAGACATTAAACAAATAACATTTTAATCAAATATAATATAAAGTAATTTTAATATTGGTCCCTAAATAAATGTCCTCTTTAATAAAGAGTACTATTAAAATGAAATGGCACTATCTACATTTGTATTAATATGTTAAACACATTAAATGATGTCGCTATAACAACTTGAATGAAATAAACATTTTCAAATTTGAATAACTGTTTGTCTTTCATAAAATTTTCATTTCTTATTTATATCTATTGTCTTTTAATCTTAGAGACTGTAGTATAGGATAATTAAACAATATAATATATTTTTTATTTATGATATAATCTATAAATTTAAATAAATAAAGCAATAATTGTCTTTGGTATGAAACCTAATGGATGAGTGTAGAAATGTGTAACTTACATATGAAGAAGTCATAGATGCTAAAAAAAAAAAACAAAATATAAAGATAGAGAACGGCTTAAATAAAAGATAATATATAATTAGCATATGGCATTGCGCTATAATAGATTAATGTGATATGTACTATTCTTGAATATTCAATCATGCTTTTGTTTATCTCATTTAATTTGTGAAAGATCTATTTTTATTATTTTTTTTCTTTTGTTTCGTTCTTTTTTTGTTTCATGAACATATCAGCAAATTTTGGAATTTTAATTGGCACTAAATCCTTTAAGGAAGATTCATGTTTATGATTTTAAACAGGACGGTTCCTATCAAATTACAACAATAATAATATTATCTTAAGTTAAAACTAGAAACATTCTTTTACGTTTAAAATTATTAATATGTTTCGCTAAACAATATGTTATATAAATTGTAAATGTACAAAATATAAACGATATTTTTTTATCTTATCACATCAAGATCTCTGAATATCATATAACATTTATAACATCGAATATAGTCGTTAATGTATTAATTTAATGTTATTAAAAATAACAGATCTCCTGACGTGTATTAAATTTTCTGTTTATTTTAAATTCACGTTTAATGTCGAAATTTTATAGAAAAAGAATGTACATAAGTTTTTACCAAAACATTATCAATATTATCAAGAAAATATAAAAAATCTGTGTAAAGTTTTATTTTCGCGTATAAAGTTCAAATATAATTATTATAGATTAATTCATTTTGAATATTTGTCATGTTTTAAATATCTTATAGGAGCGTACAAAAATCTTATGACTATACACTCTCTCAATATCGTAGAGATAATAGTCTTATTTTATTCCTAATAACATGTAACCAGTTTTCTTTCTTTCTTTTTGTCTTTTTTTCCCTTTTCATTTATTTTTATCCTTTTTTAGATTTCCCCGGATCACCACCTCTATATCATAGTTATAGATGAAATACTAAATGTTTGTGACTATGCAATGATTTTATGTTAAGTATTTAAAAAAAAAAAAAAGAAAAAAAGAGAGAAAAGAAAAAGAAAAAACACTTTCTCTCTTACCATGAATAGTAATTGTTTACGTTTGCGCGTTAAGCTTCAAATCTAGGAATATAATGTTACAATATTATTCTGTATATATACCGTATTAAATCTCGTTGGCATGCAGCGGATAAGTTATAAGGAAGAAGGTGAGAAAAAAAGTAAAATAACGTACATAAAATGTGTCATGCCGAAGAACTGTCTTGAACATAATTTTCTATTGTAGTTGACGAAAGAACGGAATTCTTTAATCCATGAGCGGGTCTTTTTGGTTTTGGCGGTGGAGTCGGTGGCTTGGCCTGGCAATCAATGTCATCGTCAGTTGGCGTTGGTAATTTGTTCTTTATCCATTGTCCGAACGATCTATTTATATTGTTCGAATTTTCCGTTATCGCTGAGATACGATGGTCGTTAAATTCTTCTGGCAAATTGCAATAATCGGCCTCGCGTGTTTTCATCGGTAGGGGTGGAGGTGCGTCATCCTCTGAAGCAGTGCTATCGGTTGTGCCAACGCTATCCCTGTTATTTTCCCTTGTAAAGACACTCGCCTCGGAACCGTTGTGGGTATTTCTTAAATAATGTTGCGATTGCCCGGACCAACGGTTACTTATTCTTCTTTCCTTCTCCACTTCCGATCTTAATGGTCGTTTTGAAGTTAGCTAACGCGTATATACATATATATATATTATAATCCTTAATAATCTTATAGCAAAGTTTATATATATAATTAATAGTTATATATATATATATATATATATATATATATATATATATATACATGTTATATATATATAGTTAATAGTCTTATAGCAAATTCAAACGCAAAGTCAAACGAACAAACAATATATCTTTAAACGTAACGAATACGCGCGCACGCGCGCACACACACACAGTGGTGGATCGTACCAAAAATTCAAATATTCAAGTGAAAGCATAAATCGTATTTTTTTTGTTTTTTTACCTCTTGGCGAAGTTCGAATATCGGCGTACTAGGGAAGCTTGGTACCAACGATGTAGTCGATACAGCCATGCTGATCTGTGAGATTTCGGTGGGTATCGTGTACCATTGGCTCGTAGGTTGATCATTTTTCGTTACTCCGGAGGAATCGCTTTTACGTGCGCTTCTTCTTTTAGATTCCTTCTTTTTGTTCGTACCAGGACTCGGATTACCCAATGCCTTTTGCAATGAAGCCGACGATAATATGTGGGAACGTATCGAACTGGTCCTATCAAATTATACAATTATAGTTTTATGAGTATATAATGGCGTTCTTATTGTTTTTTAACTTAATCTTCCGTTTGAAGTTATTGCGATTTTCAAAGACGGATAATAAACTTCAATATACTTCGTGTCCGAGTTTAATTCGTAAAATACTCACTCTGTATTATTTATGCTAGTCTCAGACAAGGAATAACTTTCATTTCTGAATGTTTGCGTTCTACGCATAATCACTCCTTGCGTCATAGTTTCAATTTGAAGATCACACGTCTGTTAGGCAATCAATTTTCAATTAATATTGTCAACGCTTTGTTTCACGGAGCGTTTTTACTTTTGGACGTTGAATTATATATAGATCGCATTAATTAAATTGACAACTTACTCTTTTCCCATATTTGGCTTCCACTTGACTTTTCATTGACATAAAACACTGTTCCAATCTCTGGTGGAACGGAGCCAGTTCGGGTGGCGCACGAGCTTTGTGTATCTGCACGCCGACACCTAAAAGTGGAATTTGTTCCGCTATCAAACTTTCCAACTTAAGCAAATCAGAACTTTCATCCATGTGGGATTCCTTGTAGTCCGCATTGAGAAATGCTTTCTCATAATTATCGATGCCACCCATTACCGCTGGATCCAATACTCCATTTAATTTCATACTTAATGGATTTACCGGTAGACTAGGATCGCTTCTGTATCGAAGATAACAATATCATTAATATTAATATGAAATCTTTCATCTATGCGTACACACATATACACTGGACATCTAACTTTCTAACTTTATTAATTATTAATTTCAAAACTCTAATAGTATAAAAAAAAATAAATAAATAAATAAAAGAACTCATACCTATGCGCAACTATGAGATCTCTAAGTGCTGTATTTGTAGCTTCCATTGTTTCTATTGCATTGCGAAGTGGGCTTACTAAATAAGTTTCACTAGAAATAACGGGGAACCATCTAAGAATTCCTGGTAATGGATGGCTTGTAACAAGAACAGTTCTTTCCAGCCATAACGAAGCGAATTCATTATTATTGACGCTTCCTCCATCCTTCTCCTTATCGCCAACATTAGGTGTCGTATTGACAAAATCCTTTCTCGGCCTTGAAAACCGAAAACGCTGTACATCATTTACACGATGATACCTAAATCAATAAAAATTGTTTTCGTTTGAGAATAAATAATAACACATATTTGCCGCATAATAAAATAAAATAAAATCGTTACCTCAAAACTGCATCAGCCGTTACAGGTTTTCCACTTAGACGATGTTTTTTCTCATCCATTAATGGTTCTACTTTATTAATTTGAACATACTGATGACTAGATTCTAAAATATCAACAGTCGGCGGAGACAATTTGTTCATTTGTTCTGCATTTGGTAACTGATTAAGTGTTCTCGAAGAAAAATCACTAAGTCTTTCGTATTCTTTCCCGCGATAAACGAAAACCTGTAATAATATACGTTGTAAGAACGACAAAATTTTTTACATGTAACAACAGGATAAAAAAAAAAGATATTTTATAATTATATACTTTATTTTGTAGGAAAGGAGGATGGCCACGGCCATAATAAGCGACCCTGAAATATTCTGGCTCGGGTCTTAATTGTTTAACTATACAATCATAAAATTTGGCCATTCGTCTCAATAAAACGGACAATTGCAAATAATCAAACGTTTCCTCTTCGTATTGACTAACTAACTCTTTGCAAACACTAAGAGCGCATTCCCACATTTTTCCTTTATCAAAATATTCGATCATATCATTGTACAATGCTTCTTTCAACTCCCTATGAGTCTGACACAACGGATATCTAAAAGTGAAGATAAAATCTTATATTATATCATATCAGCTTTAACAGATTGATTAATCTAGAAAGATAATTTTAACGAAAACGGATAAATTTACCTGTGAGATATTAAAAGTGGCGGTAAAGGTTGGTCGCTCCAAGCTAATAATTGACTGTGAAGTTTCAATGTGTATGCCGCTTCTGTGTAATTATCACATTCCAAGTGAAGTTCGCATAATTTGTTAACATACCTGCGTAGAAGAATTTTTGTTTCGATATCAGTTTAAAATTAAAAAAAGAAAAATAAAAATAATAAAAAAGATAAAAATATTTGTCAAGTTTATCTCCACATCTTGTATGTACATGCCTTATATACATTTCCTTTCTGTTTATTTCAGAATAAAATTCTAATAAATTAACGGTACAGAGCATTCGATGTTCCTGAGATTCTGCATGAATAATATCGCGATATTGCAATAATCGTTCCATCAATTTTGCAATAGTATCCACAAATCTTAAGCCTTGTTCTCGCATCGTTGAGTGATCTTCGCAAAGGGAATACATTACTTGTATCCATAATTTACGAAATTGTTCATCTCCCCTTCCTCCCTCTACCTGTGCAAAATAATAATTACTAAAACTTCACTTAATAATAATAATAATAATAATAATAATAATAATAATAATAATAATAATAATAATAATAATAATAATAATAATAATAATAATAATAATAATAATAATAATAATAAAAGACAATTGCATTAATTATATGTCTCAATTAAATTATACAACGCATCTATAGAATTTCAAATAATAAAAGATAAATCAAAGAAACACGTTATACCAGGATATCCAATTTTGCTATCATTTCATTTTCGTATTCCATAAAATTAGCTTTAATGTGCGCAGGATCGCGCTTTGTATCGCCATAGCCCTCGACAATGCGTGAACTATAGAATTCGCATTGCATCATATCAAAAAATATAGGTATGGTAGCTCTTCTTAATTCGGTCTCTGGAATTAATGCCATTTCCAATATCGCACCAACTAATGCGGGAACAAATTGTATTTTATGTTGACCCAAATTGAACCACATCGATCGAATTTCAAACGCCGTTTCTCTATAAACAAGTAATTACAATAATATCGAAGGTAGTCGGCAAATGGGATGTATGTTCAATTAAATGAAACATATCTATAATTTAATTTTATTATTTATCATTACCTGCGCATGTCATTGTAACGCATAATGATACGATTGCGTTTCGCCGGTGAAAATGTTTCAAGTTGTAGAGCCGGTTGGGTCAGAAAAGCGATTGCACAATGAAAGAAGTTCGACCATGCCTGATTTTCAAAATCCGTGAAGAAATAATCTCTAATGGTGCCAGAAAAATAGCGTAATGATTTCAGAATTACACTATTTTGAAGCATTATCATTTCGCACCAATCTCCTGGAAATACAGATCTGGAAACCAGATCCTTGAATACCAGTAATATCTCCATTAAAAAATCGAGCAAATCAAATCTCGTTCCAAAATGATTTATATAAACTTCGTAATGATGCTGCGTCATTTGTCTATAAATGAAAACGATATATATCAATAAGCGTAATGTTATTTTTTTAAATATTATCTTTACCGTAAAATTATACCTGAATATTGCTAACATAACGGACACTAAGTTTCCGACTAATGGATTTTCCCTATCCATTGATATAACAGTTTGTATAATAGTTCTCAAAGCTGTCATCATGATTTCTTTAACATCGGCTATTGTAGAACCTATGTCCTTTCTGAAGGTTAATTCCAAAATATCTGATAATATTTTAATACATAATTCTACCTGTATGAATGCAAGCAAAACAGAAATAAAAAAAAAGAAATTAGCCTGGCACGTAGTCTATATATTCAAGACGTGAAATGTACAAATATTACAAAAAGATATGTAACATTTTTGTATCATTGTATATAGGAATCATTAAACCACTAAACATATCAAGGAGATCAGACACATATTAAAATGTCTTATATCACTTGATTTAATCGCGGTTGATATTTTTAAATTCCTCCTAATTGGAACAGTTACCTCTTCAGAGTAGCCACGATGCTGGTTGAGTCGGTGGCGATTTTCTCCAAGCAGCCTGGCTACCTTCGCCACGCTTTTTCCAGGTGTACTTGACAGTCCCTTATATACCAAAAACCAAAACCATACCAAGTACACAAAAAAGAAAAACCCTTTGTTAATTGGACCATAATGCCAATTCTTTGTGACAACACAATGTGATTCGCATGATAATTTATAACGTTACTATAAATTACATAGTAAAATAATACGCAACACAAACATAGCAAATAACAGAAAGCAAGAACAAGATTTGCAAATGAATTACAGTGGAAAAAGAATTTGTTATATACCGATATCATTTTTATTATATTTGTATATATAATATACTACTATGTTTATATAGATTGCATTATACAATTTAAATAGTGACTCTGTTATATAAGAACTTCTATGCATTATTATATCATGCTTAAATGTATGCCAAACTACAGAGATGAAATACACAATCATATAAACTAAATGAACATAAATTTTAAATATCATTCAAATTAGTATTTCAATATTCCATTTTTTCATGTAATTCCAGTTCTACTATATTATATCTATAATAGTTATTATTTCTAATAGTTTTGTCTCATGACATATTAAACCAAGAATTCCATGCAGAAGATAATATATATATCTTTTTTCTATATATATATACAATATATATATATTTCAAGCAAGAAAAATTCGCGAGTATAATTCAATCAAGAAAGATAAAGTAGTGATTTAATGTTTAGAATAGCATAGTATTTTCCACAATGCAAATAAGAAGACAAAAACCAATTTTATGTGTGTGAATTAATAGAAATGTTGGTGAAAAGATGCGTGGCAGAAGGACGTCAGGCTGCACGGAAAGCACATGTAATGATACCATATACAAATAGTATAGAACAAATTTGTAGTATAAATGGAAGTAATATTAAATTCTGATTATACCAACCTCACTAAATATGAATACTGAATAATTAAAATAAATATGAATAATTAAAATAAGATGATCAAAGCACGATGTTATACGTGAATATTAGTATTTTATTATCAAAAATATGATCCAAATATAGATTAGAATCTCCAATCAAATATATTATAGAAAATTATTATTTTATTTTTATAAATTATCTATTTAACTCTTTTTCTTTTTTTTTTTGAAATAAGAAATATTTTAACTTTTATTAAACATATTTTAAAATTGGAATGATATAAGAATGTTTAATGAAATTAAGAATTTTGTTGTTCGAACGTTTAAGGAAATTAAGAAAATTAGAATGAAACTAAGTAGAAAGATCTCACACTCGTGTACCATAACTAGAAATTTGGAAGAAACTACGTTCTACAATTACTTCGATAAACTCTATGATAAATAAAATGTATTAATACCTAAACAGATATTGACTTTCTATTAATAATAACAGAAACTCATTTTGGTTTTAATTATTAATAATTAATTATATCAATATATATTCTCTAACACACACCTTCCTTAACTTTACAAATAAGTAATGATCTTTAATAAATTATGAATCATAATCTTTAATATATCAAACATGATTATATCTTACCTCTTCTTTTGCTTCTAACAGATCGCGAACAAGAACAATGATTTTTGACAGCAAAATACCTCTGCAATCCACGTCCAAAAAAAGCGGGCTATGTACGATATCGTTTACTGTCATCATTTTTTGTTTTGTCAATCTTCCAGCTGGCAAAGTCGTCAATAATTCCGTCAATATCACACTTAATTGCGTGCCACTATATACGCGCAATAAATGAGGTATTGTCGTCGGTAAATATTTTAGGCATGCTCCTTGTACCAATAAAGTTGCATCCGTATTATGCCTCATAAGCTCAACAATAGAATGTAACAATTCTGTTAAAGTTTGTGAAAATTCTTCTTCGTCGTGATTAAGCCTGTTCAAAGTGATTGTAGAATCATTAATGTCGTGTTATTTATCAATTAACATTTATATTAGGAGAAAATATAAGAGATAACATACTCGGTAAACAGAAGGCGAGATTCCACGATAAATCTCATGCAATATTGCAAACTTTTCATTGTTTTTAATAACAAATCACGCTCTTGTCCATCGGACGTACTAGCACCATCTATACGTTTACGTAAAACCGCGATTAACTTTTTGTAGGCAAGAGTTGCGGAGAAGCTCTCAGAAATGTATAAATCTAATATTGGTTGAAAATGTTGATATTTTCTATCCGATACGAGTCCAATAATGTATAAAAGACATTCGAAGACCATATCATCATAAACGTCGCTGTCAGAGTTACTCATCAATATATTGAATAAGGCATCTAAAACGTCCTAAAAGGAATTCTGTATAATATAATTGTCCATTATTTTAACGCTAGCCCGTTTATATATTTATATTGTCATATCATTGTCAATATTATAGTATTAAAGATTTTCATATGTTCTATAAATAAAATAATCATTTCTCTTACTTGTAAAAATTTCACTATTTCTTCCCCATCTACTTTCATCAGAGCTGCTAAAGACTCTTTTAAGTCTGTATTATGCGATGCCCAATTAAGCAAGCCCAATAAATCAACATTTTGTGTTAATTTTGTAGAGCAAACATTTGTAGCTATTAAAAATGTATCTTTATTGCTTAATGTCAAGGAACCCAAAGTTGGTTTCTTTTCTGTATGTAATTTAAACTATGGGGGGGGGGACATGAAATATAATATTAAAAAATTTATATATTTAAAATATATTACTAATTTTAGAATAATTAAAATCTTACTAATTCTATCCTCGTTGAGGGTAATTTTAAATATGATATATCCTTTTCCTCATATTTCTTTTGATCTAATTTATAGACTAACAATTCGTGTTGAATATCTTGAAGCGTCGTACCATTGCGCTGCATTAATCTGACATAACTCAATGCAAATGGTTTTTCTGATTTATCTTTGGCTTCATTGGAACTTCGATGTTTAAATGTAAATTTAAGATGAGCTTGTTTGAACTCATCTATTGGTATAGCAATTTTAAACGTTTCGCACCATCTAGGTTTATCCTCATGATAATATATAACACTACGATATTCATCAATTGCCGTAGTTCCACCTCCTAATGTTATGACACCCGGAATAGGGGTGCCACATTCGTTGCAGACCTTAACCTAATGGAAAATACATATATAATATAATGGATGCACAATTTATTGTATAGATTAACAAGTATAATTTTTTTTATATATATTTTATAAATAAATAAAATTAATTAAATACATTGTATATATACAAACCGTAACTTCTACATTTTTATCAGTAGACTTTGCTCCTCTACTAAATTCACCGCTAATTAAAGTCAGATAGAGGTCATTTCTTACATCACCTGGCAAAATTACTTCTGGAAAACCCATTTTTCTAGCAATAGCAACATTTCCAAGTACCAAGTGAGGATTTTCGTCTCGTACCTGTACATTAATTATAAAGATAAAATTGAATGTGGTCATAAAAATTAATTATTATTTCTTTTTATAAGAAAAAAAAATATATATATATATGTAATTAAGCAATACACAAAATAATGTCTGCAATAAATAATACAGTATATAATAATTAAAAAAACAACCACAATTATTACATACTTGTTTTACATCCCCTCTAAGTAATTTCAAACTTGCCCATAATCCTTGCCCACCGCCAAAGTTGTTGTTGCTATTCCCTCCACTTTTTTGAATGTTAGTATCTTTTTGTGCGATAATTCTACGTAAAGTACCATCTAAACTTTCCTTCTCACAACATCTGAAAATAAAAAAGAATAAAGCCAACAAAAAGATTCTTATTTAATTTTTCAGAATATACATGTTGTTATGCTAAGAAATTATAATCGGATTGCCCAAATAATTTCAGAATTTTTAGTATTTTTTTGTTTTGTTTTTTATCCAAGTAAATGCTAATATAGTTTTATTAAAAATTCCGATATTACTTATTAGCCTAATTTTATGTAAGAATAGTATATTCTTATACTTGAGTTTTAATATTATATTAGAAAATATCATAATAACAAAAAATATGCTTACTGTACAAATGGAATGAAGTGATGATGTTCTACATCTCCTTCTAATTTACCTGTAATGTATAATGTAATATCCATAGCAGCGACACCAAATGGCCTTCGCATACTTTCATTACTTTTAATGACCTTCTGATTATTTTGTGCAATACTTGAACGACGATGATCTATTTCTTTGGCTTCCATACCTCCGACTCTAATAACATAACAAGCTAAATAAACTTTATCTCTAGCTAAATCTCTGGATCCTAGATCAGTGAATAATACTCGAAGATTATGTAACTGATCGATGTCTCTGGCCAGTCCCTCTTTACTCCAAGAAACAACATAATTCTCTGTGATAGCTTTCATTTCTCTACCGTCATATAAAGTTAAAAGTAATTCTACATCTTCTACCATTTTACAAACAAAGTTTTTCACACTGACAAAGAAAATGTGAGAATATACAGGTGTTTGAGCCTTTAAAGATTTTTTCTTGGTTTCATTGGTTGCCTTTCTAATTCTTTCGGCAGCCGTTTCATGATGATAATACAACTGAATGGTGCTTGTATTCTCTGGATTCATAACATTCCCTTGGTCATCTCTTACAACCATATCCAAATTTAAAAGTTGATTACCAGTATCTATTTTAGCAGTTGCTAATCTTTTAAGATCCTTCAACTCGTCTATTGTTAGAGTGCCCCTTAAAATTTTACTTCTATATCTTATTAATTCCAATATTTGTTGTTGCATTGGTATAAAATGTTCCGAATGTATCTGTGACAAATAAAAAAATTATGATGACAGTGTAAGTAAACTTTACATTATTTAACTTTTTATATAGTATAATCATATATTTAATACATACCACATATAAATGTTTCCAATGATGACCCCATTCTCTTAAAACATTAGTTATCTCATGTATTAACGTATCTATATTAGTTTGATTATTTAAAACGTGTATGTACGACTTAGGAAAAATCCCAATTGTGCCCTTAATTTTTTTACGGCCATAATACCATTCACCATACTCTTCATAAATTTGCACGACTTCTCCAACCGTTAAAGGTAAGGCACAAAATCCTTCCTTGCCAAAATTGTAAATAGCTGAAATTTAAAAATAACAAAACAAAAACTTATGAAAAAGTTCATATCTCGCACGATACAAGAAAAAAAATCATTTAACAAATATACATGACGAAAGCATCGTACTTAATACATATTTCGTTATCATTGTTAGAGAAAAATCATATAAATATTCTCATTCGATATAATTCTTAAGAGATTATTATCCTTAATTAATAATTATTAATTAAAAGAAAAAAATAAAAAACAAACTATATAATATAATCATAAGTTGGTAGTTTAATTGTTGTATCAGTTAAAGGTTATAAATTTTAATTAATCTGTTATAGAATGAAATAACAAAAGTGTATTGATCAAGATCGTTGTGATAAAAATGAAAAGATCGTCGAGGTTATTGTATTTATTTATATCAAAGTATGACGAAGCTGCAACAATTAATATTTTATTTCATCTTAATACGGGGCACCTCCCAGGATGTAAAATGTCGTAACGAAAACATTACAGAATTTCTTTGTGAAAAATTTACTTACCTACTCCTAAATGTTTCTTGATGCGCTTCCATGTCATTTTTACTTTTTAACACTTACTTTAGTTTATTTATATATTAATAATTGTTTTTTTTTACGTATACATAAAATATAGTAATTAAATATACACGCCAATATACACTAAGCAATTACATGTCGGATGTGCGCATTACGCATATAACCAAAATATTGTATTCTCATCTTAATATCTAGATAATATGATCTGAAAGTGTTTGTTCTCTAGATTTTACCAAGATTTATCCAATTTTACTTAACGTTTGGTTACAAACGTATATATATATATATATATATGTATACATAAACATATACATACATATATATATATATACATACACAACGTTATCTTTCAAGAGTTTTTAAAATTTTGCAGTGAACAAAATAAAACTTTCCCTTGCTTGTTAAATCTATGTCATACTTAGTCTATGACTTTTATACGTAGTGGCGCTATCATCTTATCGAAACAAATTGTACTTTTTTGTTCTATTTTTACTTGATTGTATTGAAACACCATCAATTAAAATTTTTTGTTAACGAAAATAATTAGTATTTTTACGAACGTGAAAAAAGAATTATTCTGCTGTTTGTTAATAGGACAAACAAATAAAGTGGATAATGATTAATTAATTATTTGAGATGATAAACAAAAAAATGCAATCTATAGTTGAGCGTAAATGACGTTGAAAGCTTTATAAAAAGGTTTCGATTAATAAAGACTTTTATTGTTGTTATTATCTCTATTTTAGGGCTTATCAAAATTTTCATTTTTTAATATAAGCGTTCGATATCTATATTATCTGATTATCGACTGTAATTCTTTATCTGTAGTAGGTAGGTTCTGATCTTCCAAATCATTTCTTAAAGAGAGTTTAAAAAAAAATTTTTGAGTTATATTTAATATTTTCAGATCATCTTTAGTTTATTATTTTAATATAAAATATTAACAAATATATATGTATATATACACACATATATATATATATAACTGCATAGATGAAGATATAAAGATATAATCTTTCCATAATCATTTGTGGGAAGTATAAACAAATATGAATCGTGTAGATATAAAAGTTGTGTTACTAGGAAATGCAGCTGTTGGAAAAACAAGCCTTTCAGAGCGCTTTGTAAATGAAAGATTTAATGAGAATTTATCCTATCAAAACGTAATTAAATGATTTATAAAAGTAACTTTATGATAGTTTAAAAGTTAATAAGAGTATTTGGGATGTTTTTATTATTTATATATATTTATTTTATTATATATTAAATAAAATATTGTATCAGACATTATTTGTAGACAATAGGAGCTGCATTTGCTGCTAAACAAATAGAAATTGATGGGCGTAATCTTGTAATGGGAATATGGGATACCGCAGGCAATGAAAGGTATGTTATCTTAATTCCAATAATTGTTACATATTAATGAAATATTGATGAAATGCATCTTGTTAAATATTATTTCCACTCAAATAACGTTACATCTATATATATTATTTATTTCAGATACGATGCAATGACAAGAATATATTATCGTGGTGCTAAAGCTGCAATAATATGTTATGATGTTACAAAGTTTAATACATTTCAAAAAGCAAAGTTTTGGGTAAGAGAATTAAGAGATATAGAAGAGGAGTGTAAAATTTATCTCTGCGGTACAAAAAAAGATATTTTATCAAATGCTGATATGATAGCAGTACCAGATATAGATATTGTTAAAAACTATGCAAATGGTATTCAAGCTAAATTTTTTTTAACGTCAAGTAAAACTGGGGAGAATGTTGGTAAGATCATATATTTGATCACACTGCTCATTTGAAGAAGAACTTAATGATTTATTTCTTGCAGTGGAATTATTTACAGAAATTGCTAATGATTTCTTATCTGTGCCAGAGAACTTACAAAAATTAGAAGAAACAATTACTTTAATAAGTACGCCCAAAACATCGCATTGCTGTTAGGCCATAAAAGTGAAAGGAATATAAAAATTGTTAATATTTTCGTTCTTCGTATAATATTCAAAAGAGGTAATTTAAAGTATATTAATAATACACATTAATGTTAGAAAGCAAAGCATTAACATATAATAAATTATTCTTATATGGTACAATTACTAAACAAGTAATTAACATTAGAAACAAATTTTGTGCCTTCTTAATTGTTATTCTAACATAAAGATTAAATCAATGACTGTTAAAGTATTCTCTATAATTGTAATATTTTCCTGACAAGATGCGTGCGCGTATCTTAATAGTAATTATGGATACAATTATTTGCTTTTATATATTACAAATTAATGTACATTTCATTTGTGGTCTTATATAAGTATTAATTTTTTTGTTTTTTTGTTTTTTTTTTTTTAATAAATTTCAGAAAGAAAATTTTATTCTGAAATTTTTAAATATATAAGTTAATTGTTCTACTACTATAATGGTGCCATATTTAAGCAGAAACTGTGAAGACTTTCTGATAATTTAGTTATAGATTATCACCTTTCAGAAAATATCAATACTGTTGTTTATTATAAACAAAAGTATTGTTATATATAAGGTGAAAAGTTTACTCATTATTTTTTAACAAATAAGATGTAAGAAAACATTTGAGAAAATGTGAAAATTTGATACTTCAAATAGTAAGCAAAGAATATTTTTGCTTCTTGTTATTATTTTTACTATGTTTTATTTTTTTGGTTTGATGTGTATGGGAAAATTGAAGCACAAGTCTTTCGGGATTGTTCATAGATCCAAAAAAATGCAAAACCACTAATAGTAAAGCCACCCACCCTTGGAAGAAAGCCTGTGAATAATCTAAAAGATATTTTTCAACAATTTAAACTATGACAAAACATTAAGGTTAAAAGAAAATGCATGACAATACCTAAGACTTAAAATAATAGAAAAATGCAATTTGTCCATACCCTTTAGGTCCATTATCTCGATAAACTTTCTTTAACATCGTGGATATTTTAACTTCTTTTTTATCCGCTGTAGTCGAAGACAACATTATTCTAGTTTTTGCAACATCCAATGGAGTTGTAATAGCTGCAGAAACTGCCACTACAAAATAATTCTTAGGGTTATACACTTTTAATAATATATTTTGTTGAAATGATGGCATTATCAAGTATTGTAAAAATTAATCTCACTGGATGCTGCACCACAACAAGCTCCTTCTAATGGTGTACATTCATGGTGTACATGCTGTTTCCAACAGACTTTAAAGTATTCCCATAATGGCATTTGAATGCATGCAAATGGCATATCCCGAAGAACAGTGCTGCCATATCCACGAAATAATGTTCGTATTTTTAAACGAGCCACATCAGCTAAAAGTGCTTGTCTTCTTTGTTTAAGTACTTCCACTGGTACTCGTATTAAACAAGCAACCTGCAATATAATAATATGTTTATAAAATTTTTTATTTGCATATGCATTGATGGCATTTAATACAATGATATTAGATATAAATTTATATCTTTTACTTTTTATAATGGATTATCAAGAAGATGCAATTTTACATGCATATTATAATTAAGACATTATAAGCAAACACTTGTTTATGATTCTATCCTGATATTTATATTTTTATATTTTATTTATTTATACTGGTAATAAATGAACTTCTTATATATAGAACTTTTCTACGACTGCGTTATGTTATTATGTGAAAAATATTAATACAATTCTGTTACCATTTCACCCAGTGATGCAGCACCCATATGTATAAATGAGTGATACTGAGGTAATATTTGTGGTTGTAAGAATTCTTTTAATCCCTCATAAGTGATAAAAAACAAAGCGGCTGATTAAAATAAATTATTATATGTAATGGCAATCATACTTTTTGTATTCTATTTTTTTATTCTTGTATAAAATCTACCTGATGGAGCAGAGCCTAACATTACAGGTCCTATACCATGATACAATTTTTTGTAACCACCAGATTTCAAGAATCCATGTTGACTCTGTAAACGTGTTTTGAGAGTATCCAACGGGAAAAATATTATGTCGCAAATAATTCCTGCAACTGCACCTGACTAGTAATAATAAGTTATTAAAAGTTGATAATTAGTAAATAAATTTATATATATATATATATAAAAGAAATTTATAGTTCTTTCTATTTATATATTTTTTTTGCAAAAGAAATTTTGTAATAACAAAATAAAGATATATGGTTTATTATTTTGTGTGTTATATCTTCGACGTTTTATAACAATAAGATTTAAAGGTTAATATAAAATAAATAACACTTCGTAATCGTATACTTACGATGCTGGACGTGGAAAAGGAATATTTTACATTTGTAATGTCACTCGATTTTGCTTCTTCAGTAAACATTCCACTAAGTTAAATGCTTTGTTACGGGTGTATTATTTTGTATATATCCAAATTCGGATTTTTTTACACTATTTTAAAGAGTCACTGTATCGAAGTTTCAAAAAATTTATCAGAATTAGAATCAGAAACTGTAAATCCATTAACATAATCACATTGCAGTAAAAAAATTCAATGGTAATAAAATTATTTTCTTTCGGTCGAGAACTCTCTTGAATACACTATTTCGTAACGAAATGTATATATTCGTGCTCATAGATGAATACTTGATATTAATTTAAAAAAAATTATTGTTATGTAATATTAAACTCACCAAATTTTTTATATCTTTTTTCTGTCATATAAAGAATGAAAAAAGAATTATAAACAATTAAGACACGTGTGTCATGCTACTCTATTGCAGCAACTTGGACGATCGATTGTCGTCTGCTATTGACAATCGGCTTTCTGCAAACTAACCTCAAATTCTCAGTCGGCAAATTTCGACCAGAGAGAAATTTATCTATTAATCTACGATAGATTATGAAAATCTACATGTCTTTATTATAATATTTTTAACAGCTTGTGTATGTTACATATAAAATTACTAGATTTAATGTAGGACATAGGGAAATTTGACAATTGCGTCATGAAATACATTAGATTCAAGTGTAATCGTTGATGTTTGGTTATCATGTCAGTAATATAATTTATTATATTTCTTATGTCAAAGAAAAAGTATTCACAAAGAATTATCATGGAAATACAATTTCACATTATGTTTTAGATATTCTGTAAATCCTACGTAATATATTCTCAGCGTCAATGTTTATGGCGGGAATCTCGAAATGTTGAATGTTTCTAATTAGATATAAATATGTCGCAATCAATCTTAAAGAGCAGCTTAGAAAATGCTTCATTCAACATCGTATTTCAGGTATTATTTTCCAAGTTTTATTTCCCCTTATTTCATCGTCATAAACAAATTTATTATACCACTATGTTCTTTTAAATGTATCATAAAAATTCTTACAGATAATATGTCGCTGTGTTACATTTGTTCTAAATGCTTTCGTGGTACGTCATGTTGGACAAGCAATTTTGGGTGTAATCAATGTGAGATTACTACTATTAGAATCCATGATATTATTCTTATCACGTGAACCATTTATGAAGGCATGCTTAACCAATACGTCAGAACATAATTGGGCTCAAGTTGTAAATTTACTTTGGATAACGTTAGTGCTCTCTACAATTACTTACATTGATTGATTCATTAATTGTACCGTTTACTTATGGCTACTAACAAAATCATATATATATTTACAGCATTAATTATATTTTTCAGAGTACCAATTTGCATTGTAATGTCCTCATTGTTTGGATATATTTGGCTCTTTTTTTTATCAACTTCTGAAAGTTTACCTCCGTACTATACGTTTGCAGTATGGGCAGTGGCATTATCTTGTATCATAGAATTATCATCTCTGATTGTACAATTAGTTGCCAATGCATTCCTTTTTGTTAAACTTAAAGTAAACAAATTTACCTTTATACTTTTATATTTCAATTATTTTTATGCGACAAGTACATAATATAATTTTATTTTCAGGTTGTGCTAGATACTATCATGATTACTATCCGTACTTTAACGTTTGTACCATTAATACTTTACTATCCAGAAAACGCGTTATTTGCTTTTGGCATAGCACAATTAGTTGCAGCAATATTTTATACGACTAGTTATTATGCATATTTTCATTATTACATTAATAGTATAACTAAGTTCAAACAAAAAAGAAGAATGTCATTGAAGGATATGAACGATGAATATATTTCAACAGAATTTCCATTTCGAACAATAAAGGATTTTTTGCCTGGTCAATTAGAAAATAGTGTATGTATTTCTTTTAAGGTCTTCCTTTTACCTCTTTATAATCAAAATAAGAAATTTTCAGGAGCCATATTTAGATAAAAAATTGACTATATTAACGTGGAGTTTCTTTAGACAAGGAATTTTAAAACAAGTTTTAACAGAGGGTGAAAGGTTAATCATGACTGTTATACCGGTACTTTCGTTTACTGAACAGGTACTTTCTTATTTATATATTACATTTTATTATGATATTGCATAATTATTATTTTAATATCTAAGGGTACGTACGAGGTTGTCAACAACTTAGGTTCT
Organism: Dolichovespula media; assembly: GCA_911387685.1. NCBI lineage: Eukaryota > Metazoa > Arthropoda > Insecta > Hymenoptera > Vespidae > Dolichovespula > Dolichovespula media. Next base: position 4,388,831 of record OU426865.1, read on the forward strand.
CTGGCTGCGAGATTTATTTTTCGTCCAATTGAAGAAAGCGGATATTTCTATTTTACACAAATGGTTAAAAGAGATAAACCTTTATTGGAGCAAAATCCAGTAAGTATACAAATTTGTAAAAGAAACTTTTATAAGAAATTGAAAAAGAAATATGAATTAAAAATAAATTACAATTTGCAGATAAAAATTCAAGAAAGTATAAATGTACTCACGCATATGTGCTCAGCTGTTACATCTATTGGATTTATAATTTTAGTATTTGGACAATCTTATTCGAGTACATTACTTTGGTTATACGGCGGCGCAAAATTGACATCAAATTTACCGGTTCTCTTATTGAGAGCACACTGTTTGGCTATATTATTATTGGGTATTAATGGCGTGACTGAATGTTATACAAATGCAACAGCTGACAGTGCAACTATAAATAAGAACAATTTGATAATGATTTATGAATCGGTAGCATTTCTGGGTGGATCTTATTTATTTGTTATTTGGTTTGGACCAGTTGGTTTTATTCTTGGAAATTGTTTTAATATGAGTCTAAGGATTGCGCATTCAATGATATTCATTAATAAACGTCATTCTGGCGCAATTCACAATCCTTTACTTGGACTAGTACCAAAACGAATGTTCTCTATTACATTACTACTAGCCGCAGTTATCACAAATTTTTCGCATGTAAAGAAATTATTTTTTATATTCATATATAATAATTTAAAAATATTAAAATTAAGTTAATAATGCTTTTGTCTGTGTATTTTTAGGTCTATTTCTTCCCCGATGAAAAAATGTTGCATTTGCTAATTGGATTCATAACATTTATATCGGTTCTTATTGCATGGATATATGAAAATTATGAACTAATTAAACTTGGTGGTACCAAGTGGTACGAAAGGAAAAACAAATATAAAAAGAATGATTGACCTTAAATTCCTAAAGTGTAAATATTTTATTAGTATTTGGATCCTTCAACTATTGGATTGCAACGCAATTCTATAATCTTATGAAATCATAATGGTAATTTTTATTTCCTATACTCCTTCGAAGGAGATAATCTCATAAAATAATATTGCTGGTTATAACATAATAGGTATATTATTATCTTCCTTTCTATGTATAAGAATAAGTAACAAAATACATTACATTTTATAACATATCTTACTGTAAATTAAAAAAATAGGGCCAAAAGATAATAACATTAATTTGCAACATGTTTATAAATTGCGCCAACTACTGGTCCTTGTCGTTGAATAAGACATTTTCTATAAGAAATTAAAGGTATATATATATATAAATGTATGTATAATATGTATATTTTCAATTTAATATCCACTTTAAAAAATGTGCATGTTACTTGTATATACATAACCGCAGTGTTATTTGCATTACCTGTTATCATTTTGGATTGTTACAATCGGACAAGTTGAAGTAAGTTCTAATTTCGCAACTTGATCTGCAATGGCCGCTATAATACCTGCACTATCGCTTGAAGCATTACCTTTGACTAAAGAATATTTATGTATAGAAAGAAACTTGTTATTGTATAATATATACATAAAACAATAATAATGGACCATTAAAGGACAACTTATTTAACAACATACCTCCTAAACACAATCCTGCACGATCAACCAAGATGCAACCAATTGTGGCTTCATTGTTTTTTCTAGGAAATAATCAATTAATATTTAAAATAAGGTAAGATAAGACGTTTGATAATTTAATTTGATAAACCAACACGATAGTTCATTATTTTCTTTGTGGGTGTTAAAATAAAACGCCCGCGCAAAATCACACACCACATATACACAATTTACATAAATGAAATAATATATTTAAAAACTTACACTTCGTCTAAAGTTTTTTCAATATTCTTTTCCATTCTGAAGTCCTTCGTAGGTTAAACTCAAGAAAATGGCAAAAAATAATACGAATAACTTAATATTCGACGTTTAATAGTTACTTCATAAATGTCAATATACATGTCGCCATTTTATATGTACCTAGCGTTACGATACGTTTAAATACGGTGACTTAATGTTACCTATAGGTTGAAATCGTAACTGTCAAAAAACTTGATTGAACTTTAGCAAGAATCGTGCGCACTAAATTACGTGTCTTTATGTAATCGTTATCTTCGATAAAAACGAAATATTCGTTTAAATTAAAACGTCATAGCAAATATAAATATCTCTTTCACGTTCTTTCACTCGAAAATATAATGAATATATTTAGATCAGTAGTTAATAATTGAATCTTTATCGTATTTAAAAAATTTTAAAGGTACAATAAATTAACTTAATTAAGTCGTAATAATTGTCATATTAAAAAATTAATTTAATATTGTATAACGCGATAGCATTTGTCTTATGACATCGTTGGAACAATCGAAGTTAACAATGGAAACAATATCTAGCCAAAGCACAATGAACATTGAAATACCACAATTACCCATAGATGTAAGTTAATCATCTATTAAAAATAATATCGTGATAGAAATATAATTTTTATAATGTCAAAAGATATTTAAAAATTTGACGAAGTTATTATAATTGTTCATTTGCATTAACAAGACGAGTATAAAAATACGATAATAAAATATCGTTCTTAAAATATTATTTCTAAATTCTTTTAGGGAAATTCTCTATATTAACATTTTTTTATCTTTGTATTATTCCCATTAATAGGTAATTATACATATAATGTCGTATCTATCTATATCCGATATAATGGCAGCTGGATTGGTCAATCGAATATGGCATGAAGCGTCCCTTGCGACAAAATTTATTGATCAACAATTAGTGATCCTCGGTCTGCCAAGAATAGATAATTTAAATAAGGTATCACATGTACTAGAACATTCTTTCCGGCCATTTTATAATTTCATTTTCAAAGAAGTGGAATTAAAGAGTTCAATGTCACTTTGGGCGCAATATGGACCTTTTATGAAGAGTCTTCATTTGGTATAATAAATCAGTTATTAAAGACTCATAATTAAAATTGAATGCAATTTAATTTACAATTTTAATATCGACCGGAAGTTCCTTTACGGAAATTCTTATAGATCGGAAGTTTCTTTTTTGTTTTTTTTTTTTTTTTTATTTAGACTCGCTATTAAAATTGTAAATTAAAAAATATCTTACCTTCCTAATTAATTTTAATCGAATTATGGATGATAATCAAATATTATATTATTTGCAGTTCTGCTGTGATTTCAGCGAAAAAACACTTATCGGGATTCTTAAGCATTGCAACAGTTTGAAAACATTACACATTAGTTCTTGCCGAGAATGTTTAATGTCCGGCAGACTTTTGGAAGATGACAGCGACATAAAAGAACTCTCCGGAAAACTAAAATTTTTACAGGAGCTTAGTCTCACTTATAATCGTTATTTAAGCGATTCTTTATTTAATAAATTTATTTCGATATGCCCAAATGTCAATGCACTCAGTCTAAAAGGTTGCGAAATATCTTTTCATTGTGGGTTATATAAAAAATTCTATCCTAACAATAACGTGATTACATATGCTTCGGAATCAGTATTGACATTTTTAAATATTTTGCAGTATATTATTTCTTCTGCAAAACAATTGAAGCATGTAGACTTTAGTCATACGCTCATAGATGGTACTGCTTTAGCAACTCTTTCGAAATTGGAAAATCTTAAGTTGGAAACATTGAAATTGCAACATTGTAATCAGTTAACCATTACTGGAATTAGAACATTGACGTATCATCAAATTCATTTAAAATTATTAGACATAAGCTTTTGTACTCGAATTACTGATGTCAGCCTCGTTATTATATGTAAACATCTGCAACTATTGGAAAGTTTGAATATAAGAAGATGCAGGGCAGTGACAGATTTTGGTATACTGCAAATACAATTTCTCAAAAATCTAAAAGAATTAGATATTTCGGAGTGCGAACAACTTACCCACAAATGTATAACCGATGGTCTTTGCAAAGATTTACAAACTACTTTAGAATCTAATACTGACAACGATATGGATATGGAACCAGATAGTGTAAATGTGAACACGCAAGAGGCAGATTGTTCTGAAGTAACAAATTATGTTAAGAATGATAACATGTTGAAACTTTCCGTAAATGCTTTGAATTTCGATGAACCGTGTATTAAATTTATAGTTAAATGTTTTCCAAATTTAAGATATCTCGATGTTGGTTACTGTTTCATTGCCGTTACAGATATCACAATACAGGTAATGGAGCTAATTGCTTTTATTTTATTTTATACAGTTTATCTTTTATTATATTTTTATAATAATGTATACACATATACATACACATACTATATAGCAAATTAAAACACGATTATTTATTTTTTATGTGTACTTATAATATTACAGTAGAATGAGTATGTATTTTTATATTTTCCAGAAAATATTTGAAGAACTTGTATTATTGAGAACTTTAAAAGTAACTCATTGTGATAGAATAACGGATGCTGGCTTGATGGGTATTGATACCAGCGATAATATAGACATACAATCTCTTCAGATTAATGTTACCGATAAACCACTAGAATCATTGCGAATCAGTTTGCGTTCACGAGCAGAGGAAGAAATAGTGTGTGACGCTAATAGAACATGTTATATCAAGAATTTATGGAAGAATACTGCAACTGCTTCTCCTATAACAATGCCTGCATTTAGTTTGACACGCCTTAAGGGACTTAGAGAGTTGGATCTCTCAGGTTGCAGTAGAATAACCGATGTCAGTTTAAAACATAATTTTTCCTTTATAGAATTAAAGGCATTAAGTCTAAGAAAATGTTGCCAGGTAAAATATTATGAC